>CAJUXP010000111.1:0-31090 GCA_910591515.1 Cerceris rybyensis
ATACATGTGGCTCGGTATCTTCAACATCCATCATATTACACACAATACAAGTGCTGTTTTCATTTATAACTGATATAAGGACGTTTACGGTCGTTCTATAATCGTTTATGTCTTTTATCTGCATATACGTTGGTATCTAAAAGTTACAACTATATACGACATTTTATCGTTTAATTTCGGCTTGTTATCATCAATACCCTTTATAATTAACAAAATGCAAGTCCTTTGATCATCTATACCCGTTATAACGTCGTTTACAGTCGATATATTTTCGTTTATGTCTTTTATCTGCATAAACTTTTATAACTACATGTAACAGCATTATACGACACATGATTGTTTACATGCGGCTTGTTATTGTCAATTCCATCATATGGACACACAATACAAGTGCTATTTTTCATTTATAACAGTTATAAGGACATTTACAGTCGTTCTATAATCGTTTGTGTCTTTTAACTGCATATACATTTGTATCTAAATGTTACAACTATATACGACATTTTATCGTTTAATTTCGGCTTGTTATCATCAATACCCTTTATATTACACAAAATGCAAGTGCTATGAACATTTATAACAGTTTTAAGATCGTTTACAGTTGTAATACCGTCGTTTATGTGTTTTATCTGCATAAACATTTATAACTACATGTAACAGTATTATACTACATATGATGGTTTACATGTGGCTCGTTATCTTCAATATCCATCATATTACACACAATACAAGTGCTGTTTTCATTTATAACTGATATAAGGACGTTTACAGTCGTTCTATAATCGTTTATGTCTTTTATCTGCATATACGTTTGTATCTAAATGTTACAACTATATACGACATTTTATCGTTTAATTTCGGCTTGTTATCATCAATACCCTTTATAATACACAAAATGCATGTCCTTTGATCATCTATACCCGTTATAACGTCGTTTACAGTCGATATATTGTTGTTTATGTCTTTTATCTGCATAAACTTTTATAACTACATGTAACAGCATTATACGACATATGATGGTTTACATGTGGCTCGTTATCTTCAATATCCATCATATTACACACAATACAAGTGCTATTTTCATTTATAACTGATATAAGGACGTTTACAGTCGTTCTATAATCGTTTATGTCTTTTATCTGCATATACGTATGTATCTAAATGTTACAAGCATATACGACATTTTAGCGTTTAATTTCGGCTTGTTATCATCAATACCCTTTATATTACACAAAATGCAAGTCCTTTGATCATCTATACCCGTTATAACGACGTTTACAGTCGATATATTGTCGTTTATGTCTTTTATCTGCATAAACTTTTATAACTAAATGTAACAGCATTATACGACATATGATTGTTTACATGCGGCTTGTTATCGTCAATTCCATCATATGACACACAATACAAGTGCTATTTTCATTTATAACAGTTATAAGGACGTTTACAGTCGTTCTATAATCGTTTATGTCTTTTATCTGCATATACGTTTGTATCTAAAAGTTACAACTATATACGACATTTTATCGTTTAATTTCGGCTTGATATCATCAATACCCTTTATATTACACAAAATGCAAGTGCTATGAACATTTATAACAGTTTTAAGATCGTTTACAGTTGTAATACCGTCGTTTATGTGTTTTATCTGCATAAACATTTATAACTACATGTAACAGTATTATACGACATATGATGGTTTACATGTGGCTCGTTATCTTCAATATCCATCATATTACACACAATACAAGTGCTATTTTCATTTATAACAGTTATAAGGACGTTTACAGTCGTTCTATAATCGTTTATGTCTTTTATCTGCATATACGTTTGTATCTAAATGTTACAACCATATACGACATTTTATCGTTTAATTTCGGCTTGTTATCATCAATACCCTTTATATTACACAAAATGCAAGTCCTTTGATCAACTATACCCGTTATAACGTCGTTTACAGTCGATATATTGTCGATTATGTCTTTTATCTGCATAAACTTTTATAACTAAATGTAACAGCATTATACGACATATGATTGTTTACATGCGGCTTGTTATCGTCAATTCCATCATATGACACACAATACAAGTGCTATTTTCATTTATAACAGTTATAAGGACATTTACAGTCGTTCTATAATCGTTTGTGTCTTTTAACTGCATATACATTTGTATCTAAAGGTTACAACTATATACGACATTTTATCGTTTAATTTCGGCTTGTTATCATCAATACCCTTTATATTACACAAAATGCAAGTGCTATGAACATTTATAACAGTTTTAAGATCGTTTACAGTTGTAATACCGTCGTTTATGTGTTTTATCTGCATAAACATTTATAACTACATGTAACAGTATTATACTACATATGATGGTTTACATGTGGCTCGTTATCTTCAATATCCATCATATGACACACAATACAAGTGCTATTTTCATTTATAACAGTTATAAGGACGTTTACAATCGTTCTATAATCGTTTATGTCTTTTATCTGCATATACGTTTGTATCTAAATGTTACAAGTATATACGACATTTTATCGTTTAATTTCGGCTTGTTATCATCAATACCCTTTATATTACACAAAATACAAGTCCTTTGAACATCTATACCCGTTATAACGTCGTTTACAGTCGATATATTGTCGTTTATGTCTTTTATCTGTATAAACTTTTATAACTAAATGTAACAGCATTATACGACATATGATTGTTTACATGCGGCTTGTTATCGTCAATTCCATCATATGACACACAATACACGTGCTATTTTCATTTATAACAGTTATAAGGACGTTTACAGTCGTTCTATAATCGTTTATGTCTTTTAACTGCATATTCGTTTGTATCTAAATGTTACAACTATATACGACATTTTATCGTATAATTTCGGCTTGTTATCATCAATACCCTTTATATTACACAAAATGCAAGTGCTATGAACATTTATAAATTTTAAGGTCGTTTACAGTTGTAATACCGTCGTTTATGTCTTTTATCTGCGTATACATTTTTATCTACGTGTTACAACTCTATACGACGTTTTATCGTTTTTTTCGGCTTTTGTTCATCAATACCCTTCATATTACACAAAAATGCAAGTCATTTGATCATCTATATCCGTTATAACGTCGTTTACAGTTATTTATGTCTTTTATCTGCATAAACTTTTATAACTACATTTAACAGCATTATACGACATATGATGGTTTACATGTGGCTCGTTATCTTCAATATCCATCATATTACACACAATACAAGTGCTATTTTCATTTTTTAACTGATATAAGGACGTTTACAGTCGTTCTATAATCGTTTATGTCTTTTATCTGCATATACGTTTGTATCTAAATGTTACAACTATATACGACATTTTATCGTTTAATTTCGGCTTGTTATCATCAATACCCTTTATAATACACAAAATGCAAGTCCTTTGATCATCTATACCCGTTATAACGTCGTTTACAGTCGATATATTGTCGTTTATGTCTTTTATCTGCATAAACTTTTATAACTACATGTAACAGCATTATACGACATATGATGGTTTACATGCGGCTTGTTATCGTCAATTCCATCATATGACACACAATACAAGTGCTATTTTCATTTATAACAGTTATAAGGACGTTTACAGTCGTTCTATAATCGTTTATGTCTTTTATCTGCATATACGTATGTATCTAAATGTTACAAGTATATACGACATTTTAGCGTTTAATTTCGGCTTGTTATCATCAATACCCTTTATATTACACAAAATGCAAGTCCTTTGATCATCTATACCCATTATAACGACGTTTACAGTCGATATATTGTCGTTTATGTCTTTTATCTACATAAACTTTTATAACTAAATGTAACAGCATTATACGACATATGATTGTTTACATGCGGCTTGTTATCGTCAATTCCATCATATGACACACAATACAAGTGCTATTTTCATTGATAACAGTTATAAGGACGTTTACAGTCGTTCTATAATCGTTTATGTCTTTTATCTGCATATACGTTTGTATCTAAAAGTTACAACTATATACGACATTTTATCGTTTAATTTCGGCTTGATATCATCAATACCCTTTATATTACACAAAATGCAAGTGCTATGAACATTTATAACAGTTTAAGATCGTTTACAGTTGTAATCCCGTCGTTTATGTGTTTTATCTGCATAAACATTTATAACTACATGTAACAGTATTATACGACATATGATGGTTTACATGTGGCTCGTTATCTTCAATATCCATCATATGACACACAATACAAGTGCTATTTTCATTTATAACAGTTATAAGGACGTTTACAGTCGTTCTATAATCGTTTATGTCTTTTATCTGCATATACGTTTGTATCTAAATGTTACAACCATATACGACATTTTATCGTTTAATTTCGGCTTGTTATCATCAATACCCTTTATATTACACAAAATGCAAGTCCTTTGATCAACTATACCCGTTATAACGTCGTTTACAGTCGATATATTGTCGATTATGTCTTTTATCTGCATAAACTTTTATAACTAAATGTAACAGCATTATACGACAAATGATTGTTTACATGCGGCTTGTTATCGTCAATTCCATCATATGACACACAATACAAGTGCTATTTTCATTTATAACAGTTATAAGGACATTTACAGTCGTTCTATAATCGTTTGTGTCTTTTAACTGCATATACATTTGTATCTAAATGTTACAACTATATACGACATTTTATCGTATAATTTCGGCTTGTTATCATCAATACCCTTTATATTACACAAAATGCAAGTGCTATGAACATTTATAAATTTTAAGGTCGTTTACAGTTGTAATACCGTCGTTTATGTCTTTTATCTGCGTATACATTTTTATCTACGTGTTACAACTCTATACGACGTTTTATCGTTTTTTTTCGGCTTTTGTTCATCAATACCCTTCATATTACACAAAATGCAAGTCATTTGATCATCTATATCCGTTATAACGTCGTTTACAGTTATTTATGTCTTTTATCTGCATAAACTTTTATAACTACATGTAACAGCATTATACGACATATGATGGTTTACATGTGGCTCGTTATCTTCAATATCCATCATATTACACACAATACAAGTGCTATTTTCATTTATAACTGATATAAGGACGTTTACAGTCGTTCTATAATCGTTTATGTCTTTTATCTGCATATACGTATGTATCTAAATGTTACAAGTATATACGACATTTTTAGCGTTTAATTTCGGCTTGTTATCATCAATACCCTTTATATTACACAAAATGCAAGTCCTTTGATCATCTATACCCGTTATAACGACGTTTACAGTCGATATATTGTCGTTTTTGTGTTTTATCTGCATAAACTTTTATAACTAAATGTAACAGCATTATAAGACATATGATTGTTTACATGCGGCTTGTTATCGTCAATTCCATCATATGACACACAATACAAGTGCTATTTTCATTTATAACATTTATAAGGACGTTTACAGTCGTTCTATAATCGTTTATGTCTTTTATCTGCATATACGTTTGTATCTAAAAGTTACAACTATATACGACATTTTATCGTTTAATTTCGGCTTGATATCACCAATACCCTTTATATTACACAAAATGCAAGTCCTTTGTTCATCTATACCCGTTATAACGTCGTTTACAGTCGATATATTGTCGTTTATGTCTTTTATCTGCATAAACTTTTATAACTAAATGTAACAGCATTATACGACATATGATGGTATACATGTGGCTCGGTATCTTCAACATCCATCATATTACACACAATACAAGTGCTGTTTTCATTTATAACTGATATAAGGACGTTTACGGTCGTTCTATAATCGTTTATGTCTTTTATCTGCATATACGTTGGTATCTAAATGTTACAACTATATACGACATTTTATCGTTTAATTTCGGCTTGTTATCATCAATACCCTTTATAATTAACAAAATGCAAGTCCTTTGATCATCTATACCCGTTATAACGTCGTTTACAGTCGATATATTGTCGTTTATGTCTTTTATCTGCATAAACTTTTATAACAACATGTAACAGCATTATACGACATATGATGGTTTACATGTGGCTCGTTATCTTCAATATCCATCATATTACACACAATACAAGTGCTATTTTCATTTATAACTGATATAAGGACGTTTACAGTCGTTCTATAATCGTTTATGTCTTTTATCAGCATATACGTTTGTATCTAAATGTTACAACTATATACGACATTTTATCGTTTAATTTCGGCTTGTTATCATCAATACCCTTTATATTACACAAAATGCAAGTCCTTTGATCATCTATACCCGTTATAACGTCGTTTACAGTCGATATATTGTCGTTTATGTCTTTTATCTGCATAAACATTTATAACTACATGTAACAGTATTGTACGACATATGATGGTATTCATGTGGCTCGGTATCTTCAACATCCATCATATTACACACAATACAAGTGCTGTTTTCATTTATAACTGATATAAGGACGTTTACGGTCGTTCTATAATCGTTTATGTCTTTTATCTGCATATACGTTGGTATCTAAATGTTACAACTATATACGACATTTTATCGTTTAATTTCGGCTTGTTATCATCAATACCCTTTATAATTAACAAAATGCAAGTCCTTTGATCATCTATACCCGTTATAACGTCGTTTACAGTCGATATATTTTCGTTTATGTCTTTTATCTGCATAAACTTTTATAACTACATGTAACAGCATTATACGACCTATGATGGTTTACATGTGGCTCGTTATTTTCAATATCCATCATATTACACACAATACAAGTGCTATTTTTATTTATAACTGATATAAGGACGTTTACAGTCGTTCTATAATCGTTTATGTCTTTTATCTGCATATACGTTTGTATCTAAATGTTACAAACATATACGACATTTTATCGTTTAATTTCGGCTTGTTATCATCAATACCCTTTATATTACACAAAATGCAAGTCCTTTGATCATCTATACCCGTTATAACGTCGTTTACAGTCGATATATTGTCATTTATGTCTTTTTATCTGCATAAACTTTTATAACTACATGTAACAGCATTATACGACATATGATGGTTTACATGTGGCTCGTTATCTTCAATATCCATCATATTACACACAATACAAGTGCTATTTTCATTTATAACTGATATAAGGACGTTTACAGTCGTTCTATAATCGTTTATGTCTTTTATCTGCATATACGTTTGTATCTAAATGTTACAACTATATACGACATTTTATCGTTTAATTTCGGCTTGTTATCATCAATACCCTTTATATTACACAAAATGCAAGTCCTTTGATCATCTATACCCGTTATAACGTCGTTTACAGTCGATATATTGTCGTTTATGTCTTTTATCTGCATAAACTTTTATAACTACATGTAACAGTATTGTACGACATATGATGGTATACATGTGGCTCGGTATCTTCAACATCCATCATATTACACACAATACAAGTGCTGTTTTCATTTATAACTGATATAAGGACGTTTACGGTCGTTCTATAATCGTTTATGTCTTTTATCTGCATATACGTTGGTATCTAAAAGTTACAACTATATACGACATTTTATCGTTTAATTTCGGCTTGTTATCATCAATACCCTTTATAATTAACAAAATGCAAGTCCTTTGATCATCTATACCCGTTATAACGTCGTTTACAGTCGATATATTTTCGTTTATGTCTTTTATCTGCATAAACTTTTATAACTACATGTAACAGCATTATACGACACATGATTGTTTACATGCGGCTTGTTATCGTCAATTCCATCATATGACACACAATACAAGTGCTATTTTCATTTATAACAGTTATAAGGACATTTACAGTCGTTCTATAATCGTTTGTGTCTTTTAACTGCATATACATTTGTATCTAAATGTTACAACTATATACGACATTTTATCGTTTAATTTCGGCTTGTTATCATCAATACCCTTTATATTACACAAAATGCAAGTGCTATGAACATTTATAACAGTTTTAAGATCGTTTACAGTTGTAATACCGTCGTTTATGTGTTTTATCTGCATAAACATTTATAACTACATGTAACAGTATTATACTACATATGATGGTTTACATGTGGCTCGTTATCTTCAATATCCATCATATTACACACAATACAAGTGCTGTTTTCATTTATAACTGATATAAGGACGTTTACAGTCGTTCTATAATCGTTTATGTCTTTTATCTGCATATACGTTTGTATCTAAATGTTACAAATATACGACATTTTATCGTTTAATTTCGGCTTGTTATCATCAATACCCTTTATAATACACAAAATGCAAGTCCTTTGATCATCTATACCCGTTATAACGTCGTTTACAGTCGATATATTGTCGTTTATGTCTTTTATCAGCATAAACTTTTATAACTACATGTAACAGCATTATACGACATATGATGGTTTACATGTGGCTCGTTATCTTCAATATCCATCATATTACACACAATACAAGTGCTATTTTCATTTATAACTGATATAAGGACGTTTACAGTCGTTCTATAATCGTTTATGTCTTTTATCTGCATATACGTTTGTATCTAAATGTTACAACTATATACGACATTTTATCGTTTAATTTCGGCTTGTTATCATCAATACCCTTTATATTACACAAAATGCAAGTCCTTTGATCATCTATACCCGTTATAACGTTGTTTACAGTCGATATATTGTCGTTTATGTCTTTTATCTGCATAAACTTTTATAACTAAATGTAACAGCATTATACGTCATATGATTGTTTACATGCGGCTTGTTATCGTCAATTCCATCATAAGACACACAATACAAGTGCTATTTTCATTTATAACAGTTATAAGGACATTTACAGTCGTTCTATAATCGTTTGTGTCTTTTAACTGCATATACATTTGTATCTAAATGTTACAACCATATACGACATTTTATCGTTTAATTTCGGCTTGTTATCATCAATACCCTTTATATTACACAAAATGCAAGTCCTTTGATCATCTACACCCGTTATAACGTCGTTTACAGTCGATATATTGTCGTTTATGTCTTTTATCTGCATAAACTTTTATAACTACATGTAACAGTATTATACGACATATGATTGTTTACATGCGGCTTGTTATCGTCAATTCCATCATATGACACACAATACAAGTGCTATTTTCATTTATAACAGTTATAAGGACGTTTACAATCGTTCTATAATCGTTTATGTCTTTTAACTGCATATACATTTGTATCTAAATGTTACAACTATATACGACATTTTATCGTTTAATTTCGGTTTGTTATCATCAATACCCTTTATATTACACAAAATGCAAGTGTTATGAACATTTATATCAGTTTTAAGATCGTTTACAGTCGTAATACCGTCGTTTATGTCTTTTATCTGCATATTCATTTTTATCTACGTGTTACAACTCTATACGACGTTTTATCGTTTTTTTCGGCTTTTGTTCATCAATACCCTTCATATTACACAAAATGCAAGTCATTTGATCACCTATATCCGTTATAACGTCGTTTACAGTCGTTTATGTCTTTTATCTGCATAAACTTTTATAACTACATGTAACAGTATTATACGACATATGATTGTTTACATGCGGCTTATTATCGTCAATTCCATCATATGACACACAATACAAGTGCTATTTTCATTTATAACAGTTATAAGGACGTTTACAGTCGTTCTATAATCGTCTATGTCTTTTATCTGCATATACGTATGTATCTAAAAGTTACAACTATATTCGACATTTTATCGTTTAATTTCGGCTTGTTATCATCAATACCCTTTATATTACACAAAATGCAAGCTCTTTGATCATCTATACCCGTTATAACATCGTTTACAGTCGATATATTGTCGTTTATGTCTTTTATCTGCATAAACTTTTATAACTACATGTAACAGTATTATACGACATATGATGGTATACATGTGGCTCGGTATCTTCAACATCCATCATATTACACACAATACAAGTGCTGTTTTCATTTATAACTGATATAAGGACGTTTACAGTCGTTCTATAATCGTTTATGTCTTTTATCTGCATATACGTTTGTATCTAAATGTTACAACTATATACGACATTTTATCGTTTAATTTCGGCTTGTTATCATCAATACCCTTTATAATACACAAAATGCAAGTCCTTTGATCATCTATACCCGTTATAACGTCGTTTACAGTCGATATATTGTCATTTATGTCTTTTATCTGCATAAACTTTTATAACTACATGTAACAGCATTATACGACATATGATGGTTTACATGTGGCTCGTTATCTTCAATATCCATCATATTACACACAATACAAGTGCTATTTTCATTTATAACTGATATAAGGACGTTTACAGTCGTTCTATAATCGTTTATGTCTTTTATCTGCATATACGTTTGTATCTAAATGTTACAACCATATACGACATTTTATCGTTTAATTTCGGCTTGTTATCATCAATACCCTTTATATTACACAAAATGCAAGTCCTTTGTTCATCTATACCCGTTATAACGTCGTTTACAGTCGATATATTGTCGATTATGTCTTTTATCTGCATAAACTTTTATAACTAAATGTAACAGCATTATACGACATATGATTGTTTACATGCGGCTTGTTATCGTCAATTCCATCATATGACACACAATACAAGTGCTATTTTCATTTATAACAGTTATAAGGACGTTTACAATCGTTCTATAATCGTTTATGTCTTTTATCTGCATATACGTTTGTATCTAAATGTTACAAGTATATACGACATTTTATCGTTTAATTTCGGCTTGTTATCATCAATACCCTTTATATTACACAAAATACAAGTCCTTTGATCATCTATACCCGTTATAACGTCGTTTACAGTCGATATATTGTCGTTTATGTCTTTTATCTGTATAAACTTTTATAACTAAATGTAACAGCATTATACGACATATGATTGTTTACATGCGGCTTGTTATCGTCAATTCCATCATATGACACACAATACACGTGCTATTTTCATTTATAACAGTTATAAGGACGTTGTAACCGATCTCGCGATCGGTCACTTGTGGCAGTAGCCGGTCGGAGGATGGAAGGAAAGGTTAAGAACCACGCTGTGTTCGATGCTTGTCGGTCCCGAACCAGCGGGAAAGCACCGTCGACGTACGGAGAGTTAGTCCGTCGGGATGGCAGCGGGCGAGAGTTGCAAAAACGTGTGTTGAGCGGTATTGAGTGGGTATTTCTACACAGCCAATAGCACGCCTCTGGTGTGAGAGTGAATCTCCCCGCTGCCATGCCGCGGCGCCGGTTTTATAGGTGACGGCGGCCGCGATCTCTTGCGAGAAAGCGGCGCGCCACCTGGCGGAGGAGTAACGAAGCAGCGCTTCGTTACATCCTCCCCCCTCTTCCTGCGCCTCAAACGTGCCCTCCGGTGCTTTTCCGCGGTTCCTTGACTCGGTCTTTATTCGGTCATTTTAAAATATTTACATCGTTTGTTTGTCGGGGGTTTTCGGTGAGAGGGCGGTATCCCTCAACGGTGGGTCGGTACATGGTAGTTCTTAACCTAACTTATCCTAAAAAAATGTACAACTTAGCCTAACTTATCTATATTTACAACTTAACCTAACTTATCCTATGCTTAAGTCTAACTTAACCTAATCTTGGGGGGTCGTCCTGGACGAGGAGCGTGAGGACGAGGTCCCCGGCTGTGCCCACGTCGATGGCCACGGCGTGGTGGCCGTCCTGGAGCCTTAGGTGGTTGCCCGGCCGTAACAGGCCGTCCGGCACCCAGAATCGGCTGTTGTTGCCGGCGGTTCTCCACCGTGGAGCGTGGAGTTGGTGGTGCGAGGGGGGGGCTCGTCCTACTGGTCCGTAGTGGCCGGGGGCGGAGGCCGGACGTGGAGGTGCCGGTGTGGCTGGCCACCCGGTGGGAGACGGTGGTGCCGTCGGTGGCGGCGTTTTTGCCCGTAACGGCATCGTCGCCGGCGGTGGTGGCGGCGGTGGCGGTGGCGGTAGCAGCAGTTTTAATGCGGCCGCACCGCGTTCGCCTGGACCGGTCTTCCTTGGCGCTGGGTCCCTCGGTGGTTTTGGCGAGGTTGGCCCTGGATCTGGCTCGTGTCCAGGGACCGTCAGCTTGGCCTCGCCGGATGGCCCTGCTGGAGCTGGCGGTGTTTCGGCCGGCACTGGCGGAGTCGCCGGGCCGGCTGGCGCTGGTGGAGTCGCTGGCTCGGCTGGCGCTGGCGGAGTCGCTGGCTCGGCTGGCGCTGGCGGAGTCATCGGCTCGGCCGTGGCCAGCGTCGTGCGCCGGATTTTGGTGGGTCCGGCCGAGGGAGTCGTTGTGGCAGGTGGTGGTCCCTCCGGGAGGCGGATCCCGGCGGGGTCGGCGTGGCCTGCGCCGGACTGGGTGCTCCCCGGCCGAACCGGCCGTGTCTTCTTGCGCCGCTCGGGTCGCGGCGTCTCGGACCGGCGGACGCTTGGTGCCCGCCGAGGCCGCGACCCCGTCGGCTTCCTGGATGGCAGGCGGGCTCGCCCTAGCGGCAGGAATGTGCCGCCTGCGGGGAGCGTCGCTCTGCGACGTATGCTGGCCTTCTGTTCCATCTGCTGGCTGCTCGGTGTAGCTGGCTGGCTGCTCGGTGTAGCTGGCTGGCTGCTCGGTGTAGCTGGCTGGCTCATCTCGAGTGTCGTCCCGGAGCGACTGGTCGGCCTTATATATCCCATTTTTGGGGGCCGTCTCCCCACCCTGATGCCCGGGGTGGGGGCGCAGATCCTTGATGTGCGCCCTCCCGCGGTGACGACGGCTAGCGGTTTCTCCGAGCCGGTAGATGGCGGGTGAGACCCTTCCGATTATTCGGAAGGGACCCGCATACCGTGGAGCCAGTTTTGCGCTGAACGCCTTGGAGGCGCTAGACAGCGGATGCTCCTTCTTGAGGACCCAGTCGCCGATCTTCGGGGTCCAGTCTCGGCGACGGCGATCGTACGGTCCGCGTTGCCGGTCGAAGGCCCTGGCCAGATTCGCCTTCACCAGCTCGTATGCCTCCTGCAGGCGCCGTGCATTCTCCTCCGGGTGCGGTCGGTGATTCTCGGTTGGTTCCGTGGTGTTCGGTGGCTCCGGTTCTCTTCCGAAATTGAGGAAGGCTGGCGAGTACCCGGTGGAGTCGTGCCTTGCCGTGTTGAAGGCAAAGGCCAGCTCCGGGAGCCAGCGGTCCCACGTCCGGTGGTCGTCCTCCGCGTACTGGGCGATCATAGTTTTGATGCTCCTATTGGCCCGTTCCACCGGGTTGCACTGCGGTGAGTAAGGAGGCGTCTTCTGGTGTCGGATCCCGAGCTCCTTCAGGGTCCGTGCGAACTCGCGGCTCTCGAACTGCCGTCCATTGTCCGAGATCAAGGTTCGTGGGCACCCGTATCGGTAGACCACTCGTTCTTTCAGTGCCCGGATGAGAGCGGAAGAGGTGGCCTGGTGGAGGGGCTGAAGTTCCACCCACTTTGTGAATTTATCCTGGATGACCAGGAGGGTGGTGTTGCCCTTGCTGGTGCGTGGCATCGGTCCGACAAAGTCGAAGGCGACCACGTCCCATGGTCGCTGCGCCAGGGTGGTGCTCATCTTCCCCGCTGGAGCTTCCGTTGGTGCCTTGTAGCGGAGGCAGATGTCACACCGTCGGACATACCGAGCCACATCGCGGAACATTCCTGGCCAGAAAAAGCGGTGAGCGGCTCGTGCGGCGGTCTTGGCGATGCCCAGGTGTCCGGCCTCCGGAGAGTCGTGTATCTTGGCGAGGACCGTTGCTCGCTCGCCACGAGGAACACAGGCTTTCCACGGCGACAGCTGTTGGTCGTCGGTCACCTGGAGTCGGTCTAGGCAGTTCCGATAGAGCCGCCCATCCTGGATGCGGTATTCCGGGTACCGAGTTGGTTGCTCCTCAACCGCGCCTTTGATCCGTTCGTACCATTCGTCCGGTCCGTGGTTTAGTCCAGCGATCTCGGTAGGTTGCCGGGATAGTGCGTCCGCCACGGTATTGGCGCTCCCCTTCCGATACTTGATCTGGACGTCGTACTGTTGGAGCTCGACGTTCCAGCGGGCAAGGCGGCCGGTTGGTCCCTCCAGCTTGTTGAGCCACTTGAGAGCTTGATGATCCGTGAGTACCGTGAACGGGTAGCCCTCCAGGTACGGCCTCATTTTCCGGATTCCCCATACGACCGCCAAGCACTCCTTCTCCGTTACAGAATAGTTTTGTTCGGCCGGGTTGAGCGTTCGGCTCGCATAGGCGATCACGCGCTCGCCATCCTCGTGGTCCTGGGTGAGAATGGCCCCGAGGCCGTAGTGGCTCGCATCGGTCTGCAGGACGAACGGTCGGGCGAAGTCCGGGCAGGCTAGGACCGGAGCCGCGGTGAGTTGTTGCCGTAGTGCCTGGAAGGCTCCCTCCTCTACCTGGGTCCAGCGCCATCTCTCCTTTTTCTTTAGTAGCCGATGCAGCGGGTGGGCTAGCTCGGCGAACCTGGTGATAAACCGGCGATACCATGAGAGTACGCCCAGGAACCGTCGGAGCTGCTTTACGTTGGTCGGTGCGTTCATCGCCATAATGGCTTGCACCTTCTCGGGGTCGGTTTGGATACCCTGGGCGTTGATGAGGTGGCCTAGGTACCTCAGCTCCGGCACGCAGAATTTGCATTTCTCCGGGTTGATCCGGAGATTGGCCCGCCGGAGTCGCCGGAAGACCGTGCGGAGACGGCCTAGGTGTTCCTCGAATGTTCGGCTCAAGACGATAATATCGTCGAGGTAGGCGAACGCCCAGGGTTCCATTTCCGGGCCGATAACTCGGTCAAGCAGTCGTTGGAATGTGGCCGGCGCGGAGTGGAGGCCGAAAGGCATCACCTTGAACTGGTACAGGCCGCGTCCCGGGACGGTGAAAGCGGTGACCGGGCGGCTTTCGGGGGTCAGCGGGACCTGCCAGTAGCCATTCCGAAGGTCCAACGTGGAGAGGTAACGAGCTTCCCGGAGCTTGTCCAAGGTGGCGTGGACTTGGGGTAGCGGGTAGGCATCCCGCTCGGATACCTCGTTGACCCTTCGGAAGTCGATGCAGAAGCGGTGCCTGCCGTCCTTCTTCCTCACAATGACGACTGGTGAGCTCCACGGGCTACACGAAGGCTCGATGACGTCGTCGCGTAACATCGCTTCCACCTCCTCGTCGATTACCTTCTGCATGGCCGGATTCCGGGGTGAATACCGGTGTTTGATCGGCTCTCCTGGCCGCACCCTGATATGGTGCTGTAGCAGTGGCGTCGGACCGTGGATGTGGTCGAACTGGGGCAGCTCCTCGTCGAGGAGTCGCCGTAGCTCGGCCTGTTGTCGAGCCGTGCATGTTCCCAACCCGGCTGTCGGCTCGGTGGCCAGCGTCTCGATGGTAGGTTGTCGAAGTGGTCGGTCGGCCGTGGAGTTCTCGACGGCAAGTTGCCGGAGTGGCCGTTTGGTCGTGTCGTTCTCGACGGCAGATTGCCGGAGTGGCCTTTCGGCTATAACGTCCTCGACGGCAGATCGCCGGAGTGAGCGTTTGGTCATGATGTTCTCGACGGCAGATTGCCGGAGTGGCCTTTCGGCTGCAACGTCCTCGACGGCAGGTTGCCGGAGTGAGCGTTTGGTCATGACGTTCTCGACGGCGGGTTGCCGGAGTGGCCTTTCGGTAGCAACGTCCTCGACGGCAGATTGCCGGAGTGAGCGTTTGGTCATGACGTTCTCGACGGCGAGTTGCCGGAGTGGCCTTTCGGCTGTAACGTCCTCGACGGCAGATCGCCGGAGTGAGCGTTTGGTCATGACGTCCTCGACGGCAGATTGCCGGAGTGACCGTGTGGCCATGACGTTCTCAACGGCAGGTTGCTGGAGCGTCCCGTTGGACCGTTCGGGTTTTCGGAAGGCGAAGGTGTACCCGATGTTCCGAAGTGCGTCCACCCCCAGCACGATGTGGTGGGCTAGTTCCGGAAGGACCAGGAAGTCTTGCCGCAGGGGCTGCCCCTCTACCCGGAGATGGAGTCGGATGTGGCCAGCGAGGCGGATCCTTCGCCCGTCGGCTGTTCGGGCATAGCCGAGTTTCGGCGTCATCCGGGCGCCTTGACGTTCGCCCCATTCGGCGATCTCGGCGCTTACGAACGAACGGGCTGCTCCGCTGTCTATCAGGGCCCTGACGCTCCTCCCCATTGTCCGGCAGTTCACGAAGATCCTTGGGTCGTCTCCGTCCGGTGTTGCGCCGCTCATGATGCGGTGGACCGGGCCGCGGCACGAGGCCCGCCGCGATGCCCGTTTCCCGCCGGGCATGGGCAGTCCCGCGACAGCCGGCCCAGCCGTCCGCACCGGGAGCAGAAGCGCTGTGCTGGTCGCCGGCACTCCGTCCGTTGATGTCCCCGTTGTCCACATCGCCAGCAGTTTTGGCCCGGGTCATAGTTCTCCGTGACGAGGGTCGCCGCGGTGTCGTTGGCGGTGTTGACCCGTGGCGCCGCCGGCGTGGGTCGCCTGGTGGTTCCCCTCTGGTCCTCGGCCATGGCGACCTCGTGTTCCTTGGCCAGCTGAAGGAGCTCCGCCAGTGTGGCGAACTGCGACCGGCGGATGTAAAGTCGGTAGTGCGGCCGCAGGTTCCGGTAAATACGGTCGAGGCAGGCCTGCTCGTCCATCCCACCGTGCCGGCGCATGAGGGTCCTAATGGCTGTGACGAACTCCTGGACGCTCTCGGCCGGTTGCTGCGTTCGGTGGACGATGTCTTCCTCGATGCTCGCCCGGTTGATGGGCGGGAGGTAGAACAGCCGGAAATCCTCCAGGAAGTTTGTCCAGGTGGCCCACTGGTCTTTCTGGTTGCGGTACCAGAGTAGAGCCTGGCCGCGCAGCAACTCCGGCAGGCAGGTTAGAAGCTCGTCTGCTGGTACCCGGTAGGCCGCCCTAAGGTCCTCCAGCCGTTCCAGGAAGGCCTGGGGTTCTTTGACTCCGTCAAAGTGGCAACCCCATTTGCGCACTCTGTCCATCGTGTGGAGTTCGCGTGGCCAGGTCGGCTCCACTGGCGGTTGAGGCTCTGGTGTGAGCGTCGTCGGTGTGGTGGGGGCCTTGACCTCGCCTTGGTTGGTGCGCCGGACATCCTCTGCTAGCCTCTTCCGGAGGTCGTCCACCGTGCCTTCGGTCGCCATCCCTCTCCGTCGTAGCTCCTCGGTCAGCTCGGTCTTCCTCAGCGAGTACACCCAGCTGGTCGGCTCTGCCATGGGGGTCCTCCCTTCTCCCGAGAGAACGTCCCTGTTCGGGCGCCAAATTTGTAACCGATCTCGCGATCGGTCACTTGTGGCAGTAGCCGGTCGGAGGATGGAAGGAAAGGTTAAGAACCACGCTGTGTTCGATGCTTGTCGGTCCCGAACCAGCGGGAAAGCACCGTCGACGTACGGAGAGTTAGTCCGTCGGGATGGCAGCGGGCGAGAGTTGCAAAAACGTGTGTTGAGCGGTATTGAGTGGGTATTTCTACACAGCCAATAGCACGCCTCTGGTGTGAGAGTGAATCTCCCCGCTGCCATGCCGCGGCGCCGGTTTTATAGGTGACGGCGGCCGCGATCTCTTGCGAGAAAGCGGCGCGCCACCTGGCGGAGGAGTAACGAAGCAGCGCTTCGTTACAACGTTTACAGTCGTTCTATAATCGTTTATGTCTTTTAACTGCATATTCGTTTGTATCTAAATGTTACAACTATATACGACATTTTATCGTATAATTTCGGCTTGTTATCATCAATACCCTTTATATTACACAAAATGCAAGTGCTATGAACATTTATAAATTTTAAGGTCGTTTACAGTTGTAATACCGTCGTTTATGTCTTTTATCTGCGTATACATTTTTATCTACGTGTTACAACTCTATACGACGTTTTATCGTTTTTTTCGGCTTTTGTTCATCAATACCCTTCATATTACACAAAATGCAAGTCATTTGATCATCTATATCCGTTATAACGTCGTTTACAGTTATTTATGTCTTTTATCTGCATAAACTTTTATAACTACATTTAACAGCATTATACGACATATGATGGTTTACATGTGGCTCGTTATCTTCAATATCCATCATATTACACACAATACAAGTGCTATTTTCATTTATAACTGATATAAGGACGTTTACAGTCGTTCTATAATCGTTTATGTCTTTTATCTGCACATACGTTTGTATCTAAATGTTACAACTATATACGACATTTTATCGTTTAATTTCGGCTTGTTATCATCAATACCCTTTATAATACACAAAATGCAAGTCCTTTGATCATCTATACCCGTTATAACGTCGTTTACAGTCGATATATTGTCATTTATGTCTTTTATCTGCATAAACTTTTATAACTACATGTAACAGCATTATACGACATATGATGGTTTACATGCGGCTTGTTATCGTCAATTCCATCATATGACACACAATACAAGTGCTATTTTCATTTATAACAGTTATAAGGACGTTTACAGTCGTTCTATAATCGTTTATGTCTTTTATCTGCATATACGTATGTATCTAAATGTTACAAGTATATACGACATTTTAGCGTTTAATTTCGGCTTGTTATCATCAATACCCTTTATATTACACAAAATGCAAGTCCTTTGATCATCTATACCCATTATAACGACGTTTACAGTCGATATATTGTCGTTTATGTCTTTTACTGCATAAACTTTTATAACTAAATGTAACAGCATTATACGACATATGATTGTTTACATGCGGCTTGTTATCGTCAATTCCATCATATGACACACAATACAAGTGCTATTTTCATTTATAACAGTTATAAGGACGTTTACAGTCGTTCTATAATCGTTTATGTCTTTTATCTGCATATACGTTTGTATCTAAAAGTTACAACTATATACGACATTTTATCGTTTAATTTCGGCTTGATATCATCAATACCCTTTATATTACACAAAATGCAAGTGCTATGAACATTTATAACAGTTTTAAGATCGTTTACAGTTGTAATCCCGTCGTTTATGTGTTTTATCTGCATAAACATTTATAACTACATGTAACAGTATTATACGACATATGATGGTTTACATGTGGCTCGTTATCTTCAATATCCATCATATGACACACAATACAAGTGCTATTTTCATTTATAACAGTTATAAGGACGTTTACAGTCGTTCTATAATCGTTTATGTCTTTTATCTGCATATACGTTTGTATCTAAATGTTACAACCATATACGACATTTTATCGTTTAATTTCGGCTTGTTATCATCAATACCTTTATATTACACAAAATGCAAGTCCTTTGATCAACTATACCCGTTATAACGTCGTTTACAGTCGATATATTGTCGATTATGTCTTTTATCTGCATAAACTTTTATAACTAAATGTAACAGCATTATACGACAAATGATTGTTTACATGCGGCTTGTTATCGTCAATTCCATCATATGACACACAATACAAGTGCTATTTTCATTTATAACAGTTATAAGGACATTTACAGTCGTTCTATAATCGTTTGTGTCTTTTAACTGCATATACATTTGTATCTAAATGTTACAACTATATACGACATTTTATCGTATAATTTCGGCTTGTTATCATCAATACCCTTTATATTACACAAAATGCAAGTGCTATGAACATTTATAAATTTTAAGGTCGTTTACAGTTGTAATACCGTCGTTTATGTCTTTTATCTGCGTATACATTTTTATCTACGTGTTACAACTCTATACGACGTTTTATCGTTTTTTCGGCTTTTGTTCATCAATACCCTTCATATTACACAAAATGCAAGTCATTTGATCATCTATATCCGTTATAACGTCGTTTACAGTTATTTATGTCTTTTATCTGCATAAACTTTTATAACTACATGTAACAGCATTATACGACATATGATGGTTTACATGTGGCTCGTTATCTTCAATATCCATCATATTACACACAATACAAGTGCTATTTTCATTTATAACTGATATAAGGACGTTTACAGTCGTTCTATAATCGTTTATGTCTTTTATCTGCATATACGTATGTATCTAAATGTTACAAGTATATACGACATTTTAGCGTTTAATTTCGGCTTGTTATCATCAATACCCTTTATATTACACAAAATGCAAGTCCTTTGATCATCTATACCCGTTATAACGACGTTTACAGTCGATATATTGTCGTTTATGTCTTTTATCTGCATAAACTTTTATAACTAAATGTAACAGCATTATACGACATATGATTGTTTACATGCGGCTTGTTATCGTCAATTCCATCATATGACACGCAATACAAGTGCTATTTTCATTTATAACAGTTATAAGGACGTTTACAGTCGTTCTATAATCGTTTATGTCTTTTATCTGCATATACGTTTGTATCTAAAGTTACAACTATATACGACATTTTATCGTTTAATTTCGGCTTGATATCACCAATACCCTTTATATTACACAAAATGCAAGTCCTTTGTTCATCTATACCCGTTATAACGTCGTTTACAGTCGATATATTGTCGTTTATGTCTTTTATCTGCATAAACTTTTATAACTAAATGTAACAGCATTATACGACATATGATGGTATACATGTGGCTCGGTATCTTCAACATCCATCATATTACACACAATACAAGTGCTGTTTTCATTTATAACTGATATAAGGACGTTTACGGTCGTTCTATAATCGTTTATGTCTTTTATCTGCATATACGTTGGTATCTAAATGTTACAACTATATACGACATTTTATCGTTTAATTTCGGCTTGTTATCATCAATACCCTTTATAATTAACAAAATGCAAGTCCTTTGATCATCTATACCCGTTATAACGTCGTTTACAGTCGATATATTGTCATTTATGTCTTTTATCTGCATAAACTTTTATAACTACATGTAACAGCATTATACGACATATGATGGTTTACATGTGGCTCGTTATCTTCAATATCCATCATATTACACACAATACAAGTGCTATTTTCATTTATAACTGATATAAGGACGTTTACAGTCGTTCTATAATCGTTTATGTCTTTTATCAGCATATACGTTTGTATCTAAATGTTACAACTATATACGACATTTTATCGTTTAATTTCGGCTTGTTATCATCAATACCCTTTATATTACACAAAATGCAAGTCCTTTGATCATCTATACCCGTTATAACGTCGTTTACAGTCGATATATTGTCGTTTATGTCTTTTATCTGCATAAACATTTATAACTACATGTAACAGTATTGTACGACATATGATGGTATACATGTGGCTCGGTATCTTCAACATCCATCATATTACACACAATACAAGTGCTGTTTTCATTTATAACTGATATAAGGACGTTTACGGTCGTTCTATAATCGTTTATGTCTTTTATCTGCATATACGTTGGTATCTAAATGTTACAACTATATACGACATTTTATCGTTTAATTTCGGCTTGTTATCATCAATACCCTTTATAATTAACAAAATGCAAGTCCTTTGATGATCATCTATACCCGTTATAACGTCGTTTACAGTCGATATATTTTCGTTTATGTCTTTTATCTGCATAAACTTTTATAACTACATGTAACAGCATTATACGACCTATGATGGTTTACATGTGGCTCGTTATTTTCAATATCCATCATATTACACACAATACAAGTGCTATTTTTTATTTATAACTGATATAAGGACGTTTACAGTCGTTCTATAATCGTTTATGTCTTTTATCTGCATATACGTTTGTATCTAAATGTTACAAACATATACGACATTTTATCGTTTAATTTCGGCTTGTTATCATCAATACCCTTTATATTACACAAAATGCAAGTCCTTTGATCATCTATACCCGTTATAACGTCGTTTACAGTCGATATATTGTCATTTATGTCTTTTATCTGCATAAACTTTTATAACTACATGTAACAGCATTATACGACATATGATGGTTTACATGTGGCTCGTTATCTTCAATATCCATCATATTACACACAATACAAGTGCTATTTTCATTTATAACTGATATAAGGACGTTTACAGTCGTTCTATAATCGTTTATGTCTTTTATCTGCATATACGTTTGTATCTAAATGTTACAACTATATACGACATTTTATCGTTTAATTTCGGCTTGTTATCATCAATACCCTTTATATTACACAAAATGCAAGTCCTTTGATCATCTATACCCGTTATAACGTCGTTTACAGTCGATATATTGTCGTTTATGTCTTTTATCTGCATAAACTTTTATAACTACATGTAACAGTATTGTACGACATATGATGGTATACATGTGGCTCGGTATCTTCAACATCCATCATATTACACACAATACAAGTGCTGTTTTTCATTATAACTGATATAAGGACGTTTACGGTCGTTCTATAATCGTTTATGTCTTTTATCTGCATATACGTTGGTATCTAAAAGTTACAACTATATACGACATTTTATCGTTTTAATTTCGGCTTGTTATCATCAATACCCTTTATAATTAACAAAATGCAAGTCCTTTGATCATCTATACCCGTTTATAACGTCGTTTACAGTCGATATATTGTCGTTTATGTCTTTTATCTGCATAAACTTTTATAACTACATGTAACAGCATTATACGACATATGATTGTTTACATGCGGCTTGTTATCGTCAATTCCATCATATGACACACAATACAAGTGCTATTTTCATTTATAACAGTTATAAGGACATTTACAGTCGTTCTATAATCGTTTGTGTCTTTTAACT
The DNA here is from genome assembly GCA_910591515.1 of Cerceris rybyensis. Lineage (NCBI taxonomy): Eukaryota > Metazoa > Arthropoda > Insecta > Hymenoptera > Crabronidae > Cerceris > Cerceris rybyensis. The sequence goes on from CAJUXP010000111.1 coordinate 22,786, forward strand.
GCATATACATTTGTATCTAAATGTTACAACTATATACGACATTTTATCGTTTAATTTCGGCTTGTTATCATCAATACCCTTTATATTACACAAAATGCAAGTGCTATGAACATTTATAACAGTTTTAAGATCGTTTACAGTTGTAATACCGTCGTTTATGTGTTTTATCTGCATAAACATTTATAACTACATGTAACAGTATTATACTACATATGATGGTTTACATGTGGCTCGTTATCTTCAATATCCATCATATTACACACAATACAAGTGCTGTTTTCATTTATAACTGATATAAGGACGTTTACAGTCGTTCTATAATCGTTTATGTCCTTTTATCTGCATATACGTTTGTATCTAAATGTTACAACTATATACGACATTTTATCGTTTAATTTCGGCTTGTTATCATCAATACCCTTTATAATACACAAAATGCAAGTCCTTTGATCATCTATACCCGTTATAACGTCGTTTACAGTCGATATATTGTCGTTTATGTCTTTTATCAGCATAAACTTTTATAACTACATGTAACAGCATTATACGACATATGATGGTTTACATGTGGCTCGTTATCTTCAATATCCATCATATTACACACAATACAAGTGCTATTTTCATTTATAACTGATATAAGGACGTTTACAGTCGTTCTATAATCGTTTATGTCTTTTATCTGCATATACGTTTGTATCTAAATGTTACAACTATATACGACATTTTATCGTTTAATTTCGGCTTGTTATCATCAATACCCTTTATATTACACAAAATGCAAGTCCTTTGATCATCTATACCCGTTATAACGTTGTTTACAGTCGATATATTGTCGTTTATGTCTTTTATCTGCATAAACTTTTATAACTAAATGTAACAGCATTATACGACATATGATTGTTTACATGCGGCTTGTTATCGTCAATTCCATCATAAGACACACAATACAAGTGCTATTTTCATTTATAACAGTTATAAGGACATTTACAGTCGTTCTATAATCGTTTGTGTCTTTTAACTGCATATACATTTGTATCTAAATGTTACAACCATATACGACATTTTATCGTTTAATTTCGGCTTGTTATCATCAATACCCTTTATATTACACAAAATGCAAGTCCTTTGATCATCTACACCCGTTATAACGTCGTTTACAGTCGATATATTGTCGTTTATGTCTTTTATCTGCATAAACTTTTATAACTACATGTAACAGTATTATACGACATATGATTGTTTACATGCGGCTTGTTATCGTCAATTCCATCATATGACACACAATACAAGTGCTATTTTCATTTATAACAGTTATAAGGACGTTTACAATCGTTCTATAATCGTTTATGTCTTTTAACTGCATATACATTTGTATCTAAATGTTACAACTATATACGACATTTTATCGTTTAATTTCGGTTTGTTATCATCAATACCCTTTATATTACACAAAATGCAAGTGTTATGAACATTTATATCAGTTTTAAGATCGTTTACAGTCGTAATACCGTCGTTTATGTCTTTTATCTGCATATACATTTTTATCTACGTGTTACAACTCTATACGACGTTTTATCGTTTTTTTCGGCTTTTGTTCATCAATACCCTTCATATTACACAAAATGCAAGTCATTTGATCACCTATATCCGTTATAAACGTCGTTTACAGTCGTTTATGTCTTTTATCTGCATAAACTTTTATAACTACATGTAACAGTATTATACGACATATGATTGTTTACATGCGGCTTGTTATCGTCAATTCCATCATATGACACACAATACAAGTGCTATTTTCATTTATAACAGTTATAAGGACGTTTACAGTCGTTCTATAATCGTCTATGTCTTTTATCTGCATATACGTATGTATCTAAAAGTTACAACTATATTCGACATTTTATCGTTTAATTTCGGCTTGTTATCATCAATACCCTTTATATTACACAAAATGCAAGCTCTTTGATCATCTATACCCGTTATAACGTCGTTTACAGTCGATATATTGTCATTTATGTCTTTTATCTGCATAAACTTTTATAACTACATGTAACAGCATTATACGACATATGATGGTTTACATGTGGCTCGTTATCTTCAATATCCATCATATTACACACAATTACAAGTGCTATTTTCATTTATAACTGATATAAGGACGTTTACAGTCGTTCTATAATCGTTTATGTCTTTTATCTGCATATACGTTTGTATCTAAATGTTACAACTATATACGACATTTTATCGTTTAATTTCGGCTTGTTATCATCAATACCCTTTATATTACACAAAATGCAAGTCCTTTGATCATCTATACCCGTTATAACGTCGTTTACAGTCGATATATTGTCGTTTATGTCTTTTATCTGCATAAACATTTATAACTACATGTAACAGTATTGTACGACATATGATGGTATACATGTGGCTCGGTATCTTCAACATCCATCATATTACACACAATACAAGTGCTGTTTTCATTTATAACTGATATAAGGACGTTTACGGTCGTTCTATAATCGTTTATGTCTTTTATCTGCATATACGTTGGTATCTAAAAGTTACAACTATATACGACATTTTATCGTTTAATTTCGGCTTGTTATCATCAATACCCTTTATAATTAACAAAATGCAAGTCCTTTGATCATCTATACCCGTTATAACGTCGTTTTAAGTCGATATATTTTCGTTTATGTTTTTTTATCTGCATAAACTTTTATAACTACATGTAACAGCATTATACGACACATGATTGTTTACATGCGGCTTGTTATCGTCAATTCCATCATATGACACACAATACAAGTGCTATTTTCATTTATAACAGTTATAAGGACATTTACAGTCGTTCTATAATCGTTTGTGTCTTTTAACTGCATATACATTTGTATCTAAATGTTACAACTATATACGACATTTTATCGTTTAATTTCGGCTTGTTATCATCAATACCCTTTATATTACACAAAATGCAAGTGTTATGAACATTTATATCAGTTTTAAGATCGTTTACAGTCGTAATACCGTCGTTTATGTCTTTTATCTGCATATTCATTTTTATCTACGTGTTACAACTCTATACGACGTTTTATCGTTTTTTTTCGGCTTTTGTTCATCAATACCCTTCATATTACACAAAATGCAAGTCATTTGATCACCTATATCCGTTATAACGTCGTTTACAGTCGTTTATGTCTTTTATCTGCATAAACTTTTATAACTACATGTAACAGTATTATACGACATATGATTGTTTACATGCGGCTTGTTATCGTCAATTCCATCATATGACACACAATACAAGTGCTATTTTCATTTATAACAGTTATAAGGACGTTTACAGTCGTTCTATAATCGTCTATGTCTTTTATCTGCATATACGTTTGTATCTAAAAGTTACAACTATATTCGACATTTTATCGTTTAATTTCGGCTTGTTATCATCAATACCCTTTATATTACACAAAATGCAAGCTCTTTGATCATCTATACCCGTTATAACATCGTTTACAGTCGATATATTGTCGTTTATGTCATTTATCTGCATAAACTTTTATAACTACATGTAACAGTATTATACGACATATGATGGTATACATGTGGCTCGGTATCTTCAACATCCATCATATTACACACAATACAAGTGCTGTTTTCATTTATAACTGATATAAGGACGTTTTACAGTCGTTCTATAATCGTTTATGTCTTTTATCTGCATATACGTTTGTATCTAAATGTTACAACTATATACGACATTTTATCGTTTAATTTCGGCTTGTTATCATCAATACCCTTTATAATACACAAAATGCAAGTCCTTTGATCATCTATACCCGTTATAACGTCGTTTACAGTCGATATATTGTCATTTATGTCTTTTATCTGCATAAACTTTTATAACTACATGTAACAGCATTATACGACATATGATGGTTTACATGTGGCTCGTTATCTTCAATATCCATCATATTACACACAATACAAGTGCTATTTTCATTTATAACTGATATAAGGACGTTTACAGTCGTTCTATAATCGTTTATGTCTTTTATCTGCATATACGTTTGTATCTAAATGTTACAACTATATACGACATTTTATCGTTTAATTTCGGCTTGTTATCATCAATACCCTTTATATTACACAAAATGCAAGTCCTTTGATCATCTATACCCGTTTATAACGTCGTTTACAGTCGATATATTGTCGTTTATGTCTTTTATCTGCATAAACATTTATAACTACATGTAACAGTATTGTACGACATATGATGGTATACATGTGGCTCGGTATCTTCAACATCCATCATATTACACACAATACAAGTGCTGTTTTCATTTATAACTGATATAAGGACGTTTACGGTCGTTCTATAATCGTTTATGTCTTTTATCTGCATTATACGTTGGTATCTAAAAGTTACAACTATATACGACATTTTATCGTTTAATTTCGGCTTGTTATCATCAATACCCTTTATAATTAACAAAATGCAAGTCCTTTGATCATCTATACCCGTTATAACGTCGTTTACAGTCGATATATTTTCGTTTATGTCTTTTATCTGCATAAACTTTTATAACTACATGTAACAGCATTATACGACACATGATTGTTTACATGCGGCTTGTTATCGTCAATTCCATCATATGACACACAATACAAGTGCTATTTTCATTTATAACAGTTATAAGGACATTTACAGTCGTTCTATAATCGTTTGTGTCTTTTAACTGCATATACATTTGTATCTAAATGTTACAACTATATACGACATTTTATCGTTTAATTTCGGCTTGTTATCATCAATACCCTTTATATTACAAAAATGCAAGTGCTATGATCATTTATAACAGTTTTAAGATCGTTTACAGTTGTAATACCGTCGTTTATGTGTTTTATCTGCATAAACATTTATAACTACATGTAACAGTATTATACTACATATGATGGTTTACATGTGGCTCGTTATCTTCAATATCCATCATATTACACACAATACAAGTGCTGTTTTCATTTATAACTGATATAAGGACGTTTACAGTCGTTCTATAATCGTTTATGTCTTTTGTCTGCATATACGTTTGTATCTAAATGTTACAACTATATACGACATTTTATCGTTTAATTTCGGCTTGTTATCATCAATACCCTTTATAATACACAAAATGCAAGTCCTTTGATCATCTATTCCCGTTATAACGTCGTTTACAGTCGATATATTGTCATTTATGTCTTTTATCTGCATAAACTTTTATAACTACATGTAACAGCATTATACGACATATGATGGTTTACATGTGGCTCGTTATCTTCAATATCCATCATCACACAATACAAGTGCTATTTTCATTTATAACTGATATAAGGACGTTTACAGTCGTTCTATAATCGTTTATGTCTTTTATCTGCATATACGTTTGTATCTAAATGTTACAACTATATACGACATTTTATCGTTTAATTTCGGCTTGTTATCATCAATACCCTTTATATTACACAAAATGCAAGTCCTTTGATCATCTATACCCGTTATAACGTCGTTTACAGTTGATATATTGTCGTTTATGTCTTTTATCTGCATAAACTTTTATAACTACATGTAACATTATTGTACGACATATGATGGTATACATGTGGCTCGGTATTTTCAACATCCATCATATTACACACAATACAAGTACTGTTTTCATTTATAACTGATATAAGGACGTTTACGGTCGTTCTATAATCGTTTATGTCTTTTATCTGCATATACGTTTGTATCTAAATGTTACAACTATATACGAAATTTTATCGTTTAATTTCGGCTTGTTATCATCAATACCCTTTATAATACACAAAATGCAAGTCCTTTGATCATCTATACCCGTTATAACGTCGTTTACAGTCGATATATTTTCGTTTATGTCTTTTATCTGCATAAACTTTTATAACTACATGTAACAGCATTATGCGACATATGATGGTTTACATGTGGCTCGTTATCTTCAATATCCATCATATTACACACAATACAAGTGCTATTTTCATTTATAACTGATATAAGGACGTTTACAGTCGTTCTATAATCGTTTATGTCTTTTATCTGCATATACGTATGTATCTAAATGTTACAAGTATATACGACATTTTAGCGTTTAATTTCGGCTTGTTATCATCAATACCCTTTATATTACACAAAATGCAAGTCCTTTGATCATCTATACCCGTTATAACGACGTTTACAGTCGATATATTGTCGTTTATGTCTTTTATCTGCATAAACTTTTATAACTAAATGTAACAGCATTATACGACATATGATTGTTTACATGCGGCTTGTTATCGTCAATTCCATCATATGACACACAATATAAGTGCTATTTTCATTTATAACAGTTATAAGGACGTTTACAGTCGTTCTATAATCGTTTATGTCTTTTATCTGCATATACGTTTGTATCTAAAAGTTACAACTATATACGACATTTTATCGTTTAATTTCGGCTTGATATCACCAATACCCTTTATATTACACAAAATGCAAGTCCTTTGTTCATCTATACCCGTTATAACGTCGTTTACAGTCGATATATTGTCGTTTATGTCTTTTATCTGCATAAACTTTTATAACTAAATGTAACAGCATTATACGACATATGATTGTTTACATGCGGCTTGTTATCGTCAATTCCATCATATTACACACAATGCAAGTGCTATTTTCATTTATAACTGTTATAAGGACGTTTACAGTCGTTCTATAATCGTTTATGTCTTTTATCTGCTTATATATTTCTATCTAAATGTTACAACAATATACGACATTTTATCGTTTAATTTCGGCTTGTTATCATCAATACCCTTTATATTACACAAAATGCAAGTCATTTGATCATCTATTAACTTTATAACGTCGTTTACAGTCGATATATTGTCGTTTATGTCTTTTATCTGCATAAACCTTTATAACTAAATGTAACAGCATTATACGACATATGATTGTTTACATGCGGCTTGTTATCGTCAATATCCATCATATTACACACAATAAAAGTGCTTTTTTCATTTATAACTGTTATAAGGACGTTTACAGTCGTTCTATAACCGTTTATGTCTTTTATCAGTATATACATTTGTATCTAAATTTTATAACTATATACGACATTTTATCGATTAATTTCGGCTTATTATCATCAATATCCTTTATATTACACAAAATGAAAGTCATTTTATCGTCTATACCTGTTATAACATTGTTTACAGTCGATATATTGTCGTTTATGTCTTTTATCTGCATAAACATTTATAACAATATGTAACAGCATTATACGACAAATGATTGTTTACTTGCGGCTTGTTATCGTCAATATCCATCATAGCGCACACAATACAAGTGCTATTTTCATTTATAACTGTTATAAGGACGTTTACAGTTATTCTATAATCGTTTATGTCTTTTATCAGCATATACATTTCTATCTAAATGTTACAAATATATACGACATTTTATCGTTTATTTTCGGCTTGTTATCGTCAATATCCTGTATATTACACAAAATGCAAGTCCTTTGATCATCTATTACCTTTATAACGTCGTTTACAGTCGATATATTGTCGTTTATGTCTTTTATCTGCATAAACCTTTATAACTAAATGTAACAGCATTATACGACATATGATTGTTTACATGCGTCGTGTTATCGTCAATATCCATCATATTACACACAGTACAAGTGCTTTTTTCCTTTATAACTGTTATAAGGTCGTTTACAGTCGATCTATAATCGTTTATGTCTTTTATCTGCATATACATTTGTATCTAAATGTTACAACTATATACGACATTTTATCGTTTAATTTCGGCTTCTTATCATCAATACCCTTTATATTACACAAAAAGCAAGTCATTTGGTCGTCTATACCTGTTATAACGTTGTTTACAGTCGATGTATTGTCGTTTATGTCTTTTATCTGCATAAACCTTTATAACAATATGTAACAGCATTATACGACATATGATTGTTTGCTTGCGGCTTGTTATCGTCAATATCCATCATATTACACACAATACAAGTGCTTTTTTCCTTTATAACTGATATAAGATCGTTTACAGTCGTTCTATAATCGTTTATGTCTTTTATCTGCATAAACTTTTATAACTACATGTAACAGCATTATACGACATATGATGGTTTACATGTGGCTCGTTATCGTCAATTCCATCATATGACACACAATACAAGTGCTATTTTCATTTATAACAGTTATAAGGACGTTTACAGTCGTTCTATAATCGTTTATGTCTTTTATCTGCATA
>CAJUXP010000111.1:31590-92771 GCA_910591515.1 Cerceris rybyensis
ATTTTAGAACGACTGTAAACGTCCTTATAACTGTTATAAATGAAAATAGCACTTGTATTGTGTGTCATATGATGGAATTGACGATAACAAGCCGCATGTAAACAATCATATGTCGTATAATGCTGTTACATTTAGTTATAAAAGTTTATGCAGATAAAAGACATAAACGACAATATATCGACTGTAAACGACGTTATATCGGGTATAGATGAACAAAGGACTTGCATTTTGTGTAATATAAAGGGTATTGATGATAACAAGCCGAAATTAAACGATAAAATGTCGTATGTAGTTGTAACTTTAGATACAAATGTATATGCAGTTAAAAGACATAAACGATGGTATTACAACTGTAAACGATCTTAAAACTGTTATAAATGTTCATAGCACTTGCATTTTGTGTAATATAAAGGGTATTGATGATAACAAGCCGAAATTAAACGATAAAATGTCGTATGTACTTGTAACATTTAGATACAAATGTATATGCAGTTAAAAGACATAAACGATTATAGAACGATTGTAAACGTCCTTATAACTGTTATAAATGAAAAAAGCACTTGTATTGTGTGTCATATGATGGAATTGACGATAACAAGCCGCATGTAAACAATCATATGTCGTATAATGCTGTTACATTTAGTTAAAAAAGTTTATGCAGATAAAAGACATAAACGACAATATATCGACTGTAAACGACGTTATAACGGGTATAGATGATCAAAGGACTTGCATTTTGTGTAATATAAAGGGTATTGATGATAACAAGCCGAAATTAACCGATAAAATTTCGTATATAGTTGTAACTTTTAGATACAAACGTATATGCAGATAAAAGACATAAACGATTATAGAACGACTGTAAACGTCCTTATAACAGTTATAAATGAAAATAGCACTTGTATTGTGTGTAATATGATGGATATTGAAGATAACGAGCCACATGTAAACCATCATATGTCGTATAATACTGTTACATGTAGTTATAAAAAGTTTATGCAGATAAAAGACATAAACGACAATATATCGACTGTAAACGACGTTATAACGGGTATAGATGATCAAAGGACTTGCATTTTGTGTGATATAAAGGGTATTGATGATAACAAGCCGAAATTAAACGCTAAAATGTCGTATATACTTGTAACATTTAGATACATACGTATATGCAGATAAAAGACATAAACGATTATAGAACGACTGTAAACGTCCTTATATCAGTTATAAATGAAAATAGCACTTGTATTGTGTGTAATATGATGGATATTGAAGATAACGAGCCACATGTAAACCATCATATGTCGTATAATGCTGTTACATGTAGTTATAAAAGTTTATGCAGATAAAAGACATAAATAACTGTAAACGACGTTATAACGGATATAGATGATCAAATGACTTGCATTTTGTGTAATATGAAGGGTATTGATGAACAAAAGCCGAAAAAAACGATAAAACGTCGTATAGAGTTGTAACACGTAGATAAAAATGTATACGCAGATAAAAGACATAAACGACGGTATTACAACTGTAAACGACCTTAAAATTTATAAATGTTCATAGCACTTGCATTTTGTGTAATATAAACGGTATTGATGATAACAAGCCGAAATTAAACGATAAAATGTCGTATATACTTGTAACATTTAGATACAAACGTATATGCAGATAAAAGACATAAACGATTATAGAACGATTGTAAACGTCCTTATAACTGTTATAAATGAAAATAGCACTTGTATTGTGTGTCATATGATGGATATTGAAGATAACGACCCACATGTAAACCATCATATGTAGTATAATACTGTTACATGTAGTTATAAATGTTTATGCAGATAAAACACATAAACGACGGTATTACAACTGTAAACGATCTTAAAACTGTTATAAATGTTCATAGCACTTGCATTTTGTGTAATATAAAGGGTATTGATGATAACAAGCCGAAATTAAACGATAAAATGTCGTATATAGTTGTAACATTTAGATACAAATGTATATGCAGTTAAAAGACACAAACGATTATAGAACGACTGTAAATGTCCTTATAACTGTTATAAATGAAAATAGCACTTGTATTGTGTGTCATATGATGGAATTGACGATAACAAGCCGCATGTAAACAATCATATGTCGTATAATGCTGTTACATTTAGTTATAAAAGTTTATGCAGATAAAAGACATAATCGACAATATATCGACTGTAAACGACGTTATAACGGGTATAGTTGATCAAAGGACTTGCATTTTGTGTAATATAAAGGGTATTGATGATAACAAGCCGAAATTAAACGATAAAATGTCGTATATGGTTGTAACATTTAGATACAAACGTATATGCAGATAAAAGACATAAACGATTATAGAACGACTGTAAACGTCCTTATAACTGTTATAAATGAAAATAGCACTTGTATTGTGTGTAATATGATGGATATTGAAGATAACGAGCCACATGAAAACCATCTTATGTCGTATAATACTGTTACATGTAGTTATAAATGTTTATGCAGATAAAACACATAAACGACGGTATTACAACTGTAAACGATCTTAAAACTGTTATAAAATGTTCATAGCACTTGCATTTTGTGTAATATAAAGGGTATTGATGATATCAAGCTGAAATTAAACGATAAAATGTCGTATATAGTTGTAACTTTTAGATACAAACGTATATGCAGATAAAAGACATAAACGATTATAGAACGACTGTAAACGTCCTTATAACTGTTATAAATGAAAATAGCACTTGTATTGTGTGTCATATGATGGAATTGACGATAACAAGCCGCATGTAAACAATCATATGTCGTATAATGCTGTTACATTTAGTTATAAAAGTTTATGCAGATAAAAGACATAAACGACAATATATCGACTGTAAACGACGTTATAACGGGTATAGATGATCAAAGGACTTGTATTTTGTGTAATATAAAGGGTATTGATGATAACAAGCCGAAATTAAACGATAAAATGTCGTATATACTTGTAACATTTAGATACAAACGTATATGCAGATAAAAGACATAAACGATTATAGAACGACTGTAAACGTCCTTATAACTGTTATAAATGAAAATAGCACTTGTATTGTGTGTCATATGATGGATATTGAAGATAACGAGCCACATGTAAACCATCATATGTAGTATAATACTGTTACATGTAGTTATAAATGTTTATGCAGATAAAACACATAAACGACGGTATTACAACTGTAAACGATCTTAAAACTGTTATAAATGTTCATAGCACTTGCATTTTGTGTAATATAAAGGGTATTGATGATAACAAGCCGAAATTAAACGATAAAATGTCGTATATAGTTGTAACATTTAGATACAAATGTATATGCAGTTAAAAGACACAAACGATTATAGAACGACTGTAAATGTCCTCATAACTGTTATAAATGAAAATAGCACTTGTATTGTGTGTAATATGATGGATATTGACGATAACAAGCCGCAAGCAAACAATCATATGTCGTATAATGCTGTTACATATTGTTATAAAGGTTTATGCAGATAAAAGACATAAACGACAATATAACGACTGTAAACAACGTTATAACAGGTATAGACGACCAAATGACTTGCTTTTTGTGTAATATAAAGGGTATTGATGATAACAAGCCGAAATTAAACGATAAATGTCGTATGTAGTTGTAACATTTAGATACAAATGTATATGCAGATAAAAGACATAAACGATTATAGATCGACTGTAAACGACCTTATAACAGTTATAAAGGAAAAAAGCACTTGTACTGTGTGTAATATGTTGGAATTGACGATAACAAGCCACATGTAAACCATCATATGTCGTATAATGCTGTTACATGTAGTTATAAATGTTTATGCAGATAAAAGACATAAACGACAATATATCGACTGTAAACGACGTTATAACGGGTATAGATGAACAAAGGACTTGCATTTTGTGTAATATAAAGGGTATTGATGATAACAAGACGAAATTAAACGATAAAATGTCGTATATAGTTGTAACATTTAGATACAAACGTATATGCAGATAAAAGACATAAACGATTATAGAACGACTGTAAACGTCCTTATATCAGTTATAAATGAAAATAGCACTTGTATTGTGTGTAATATGATGGATATTGAAGATAACGAGCCACATGTAAACCATCATATGTCGTATAATGCTGTTACATGTAGTTATAAATGTATATGCAGATAAAAGACATAAACGACAATATATCGACTGTAAACGACGTTATAACGGGTATAGATGAACAAAGGACTTGCATTTTGTGTAATATAAAGGGTATTGATGATAACAAGCCGAAATTAAACGATAAAATATCGTATGTAGTTGTAACTTTTAGATACAAACGTATATGCAGATAAAAGACATAAACGATTATAGAACGACTGTAAACGTCCTTATATCAGTTATAAATGAAAATAGCACTTGTATTGTGTGTAATATGATGGATATTGAAGATAACGAGCCACATGTAAACCATCATATGTCGTATAATGCTGTTACATGTAGTTTATAAATTTTTATGCAGATAAAAGACATAAACGACAATATATCGACTGTAAACGACGTTATAACGGGTATAGATGAACAAAGGACTTGCATTTTGTGTAATATAAAGGGTATTGATGATAACAAGCCGAAATTAAACGATAAAATATCGTATGTAGTTGTAACTTTTAGATACAAACGTATATGCAGATAAAAGACATAAACGATTATAGAACGACTGTAAACGTCCTTATATCAGTTATAAATGAAAATAGCACTTGTATTGTGTGTAATATGATGGATATTGAAGATACCGAGCCACATGTAAACCATCATATGTCGTATAATACTGTTACATGTAGTTATAAAAGTTTATGCAGATAAAAGACATAATCGACAATATATCGACTGTAAACGACGTTATAACGGGTATAGATGATTAAAGGACTTGCATTTTGTGTAATATAAAGGGTATTGATGATAACAAGCCGAAATTAAACGATAAAATGTCGTATATACTTGTAAAATTTAGATACAAACGTATATGCAGATAAAAGACATAAACGATTATAGAACGACTGTAAACGTCCTTATATCAGTTATAAATGAAAATAGCACTTGTATTGTGTGTAATATGATGGATATTGAAGATAAGGAGCCACATGTAAACCATCATATGTCGTATAATGCTGCTACATGTAGATATAAAAGTTTATGCTGATAAAAGACATAAACGACAATATATCGACTGTAAACGACGTTATAACGGATATAGATGATCAAATGACTTGCATTTTGTGTAATATGAAGGGTATTGATGAACAAAAGCCGAAAAAAAACGATAAAACGTCGTATAGAGTTGTAACACATCGATAAAAATGTATATGCAGATAAAAGACATAAACGACGGTATTACGACTGTAAACGATCTTAAAACTGTTATAAATGTTCATAGCACTTGCATTTTATGTAATATAAAGGGTATTGATGATAACAAGCCGAAATTAAACGATAAAATGTCGTATATAGTTGTAACATTTAGATACAAATGTATATGCAGTTAAAAGACATAAACGATTTTAGAACGACTGTAAACGTCCTTATAACTGTTATAAATGAAAATAGCACTTGTATTGTGTGTCATATGATGGAATTGACGATAACAAGCCGCATGTAAACAATCATATGTCGTATAATGCTGTTACATTTAGTTATAAAAGTTTATGCAGATAAAAGACATAAACGACAATATATCGACTGTAAACGACGTTATATCGGGTATAGATGAACAAAGGACTTGCATTTTGTGTAATATAAAGGGTATTGATGATAACAAGCCGAAATTAAACGATAAAATGTCGTATGTAGTTGTAACATTTAGATACAAATGTATATGCAGTTAAAAGACATAAACGATGGTATTACAACTGTAAACGATCTTAAAACTGTTATAAATGTTCATAGCACTTGCATTTTGTGTAATATAAAGGGTATTGATGATAACAAGCCGAAATTAAACGATAAAATGTCGTATGTACTTGTAACATTTAGATACAAATGTATATGCAGTTAAAAGACATAAACGATTATAGAACGATTGTAAACGTCCTTATAACTGTTATAAATGAAAAAAGCACTTGTGTTGTGTGTCATATGATGGAATTGACGATAACAAGCCGCATGTAAACAATCATATGTCGTATAATGCTGTTACATTTAGTTAAAAAAGTTTATGCAGATAAAAGACATAAACGACAATATATCGACTGTAAACGACGTTATAACGGGTATAGATGATCAAAGGACTTGCATTTTGTGTAATATAAAGGGTATTGATGATAACAAGCCGAAATTAACCGATAAAATTTCGTATATAGTTTGTAACTTTTAGATACAAACGTATATGCAGATAAAAGACATAAACGATTATAGAACGACTGTAAACGTCCTTATAACAGTTATAAATGAAAATAGCACTTGTATTGTGTGTAATATGATGGATATTGAAGATAACGAGCCACATGTAAACCATCATATGTCGTATAATACTGTTACATGTAGTTATAAAAGTTTATGCAGATAAAAGACATAAACGACAATATATCGACTGTAAACGACGTTATAACGGGTATAGATGATCAAAGGACTTGCATTTTGTGTAATATAAAGGGTATTGATGATAACAAGCCGAAATTAAACGATAAAATGTCGTATATACTTGTAAAATTTAGATACAAACGTATATGCAGATAAAAGACATAAACGATTATAGAACGACTGTAAACGTCCTTATAACTGTTATAAATGAAAATAGCACTTGTATTGTGTGTCATATGATGGAATTGACGATAACAAGCCGCATGTAAACAATCATATGTCGTATAATGCTGTTACATTTAGTTATAAAAGTTTATGCAGATAAAAGACATAAACGACAATATATCGACTGTAAACGACGTTATAACGGGTATAGATGAACAAAGGACTTGCATTTTGTGTAATATAAAGGGTATTGATGATAACAAGCCGAAATTAAACGATAAAATATCGTATGTAGTTGTAACATTTAGATACAAATGTATATGCAGTTAAAGGACATAAACGATTATAGAACGATTGTAAACGTCCTTATAACTGTTATAAATGAAAATAGCACTTGTATTGTGTGTCATATGATGGAATTGACGATAACAAGCCGCATGTAAACAATCATATGTCGTATAATGCTGTTACATTTAGTTATAACAGTTTATGCAGATAAAAGACATAAACGACAATATATCGACTGTAAACGACGTTATAACGGGTATAGATTATCAAAGGACTTGCATTTTGTGTAATATAAAGGGTATTGATGATAACAAGCCGAAATTAAACGATAAAATGTCGTATATACCTGTAACATTTAGATACAAACGTATATGCAGATAAAAGACATAAACGACGGTATTACAACTGTAAACGATCTTAAAACTGTTATAAATGTTCATAGCACTTGCATTTTGTGTAATATAAAGGGTATTGATGATAACAAGCCGAAAAAAACGATAAAACGTCGTATAGAGTTGTAACACATCGATAAAAATGTATATGCAGATAAAAGACATAAACGACAATATATCGACTGTAAACGACGTTATAACCGGTATAGATGAACAAAGGACTTGCATTTTGTGCAATATAAAGGGTATTGATGATAACAGGCCGAAATTAAACGATAAAATGTCGTATGTAGTTGTAACATTTAGATACAAATGTATATGCAGTTAAAAGACATAAACGATTATAGAACGATTGTAAACGTCCTTATAACTGTTATAAATGAAAATAGCACTTGTATTGTGTGTCATATGATGGAATTGACGATAACAAGCCGCATGTAAACAATCATATGTCGTATAATGCTGTTACATTTAGTTAAAAAAGTTTATGCAGATAAAAGACATAAACGACAATATATCGACTGTAAACGACGTTATAACGGGTATAGATGAACAAAGGACTTGCATTTTGTGTAATATAAAGGGTATTGATGATAACAAGCCGAAATTAAACGATAAAATGTCGTATGTAGTTGTAACATTTAGATACAAATGTATATGCAGTTAAAAGACATAAACGATTATAGAACGATTGTAATCGACCTTATAACTGTTATAAATGAAAATAGCACTTGTATTGTGTGTAATATGATGGATATTGAAGATAACGAGCCACATGTAAACCATCATATGTCGTATAATGCTGTTACATGTAGTTATAAATGTATATGCAGATAAAAGACATAAACGACAATATATCGACTGTAAACGACGTTATAACGGGTATAGATGAACAAAGGACTTGCATTTTGTGTAATATAAAGGGTATTGATGATAACAAGCCGAAATTAAACGATAAAATATCGTATGTAGTTGTAACTTTTAGATACAAACGTATATGCAGATAAAAGACATAAACGATTATAGAACGACTGTAAACGTCCTTATATCAGTTATAAATGAAAATAGCACTTGTATTGTGTGTAATATAATGGATATTGAAGATACCGAGCCACATGTGAACCATCATATGTCGTATAATACTGTTACATGTAGTTATAAAAGTTTATGCAGATAAAAGACATAATCGACAATATATCGACTGTAAACGACGTTATAACGGGTATAGATGAACAAAGGACTTGCATTTTGTGTAATATAAAGGGTATTGATGATAACAAGCCGAAAGTAAACGATAAAATGTCGTATGTAGTTGTAACATTTAGATACAAATGTATATGCAGATAAAAGACATAAACGATTATAGAACGACTGTAAACGTTCTTATAACTGTTATAAATGAAAATAGCACATGTATTGTGTGTCATATGATGGAATTGACGATAACAAGCCACATGTAAACCATCATATGTCGTATAATGCTGTTACATG
Organism: Cerceris rybyensis; assembly: GCA_910591515.1. Classification (NCBI taxonomy): domain Eukaryota; kingdom Metazoa; phylum Arthropoda; class Insecta; order Hymenoptera; family Crabronidae; genus Cerceris; species Cerceris rybyensis. The sequence continues at coordinate 40,540 of CAJUXP010000111.1, forward strand.
TAGTTATAAATGTTTATGCAGATAAAAGACATAAACGACAATATATCGACTGTAAACAACGTTATAACGGGTATAGATGAACAAAGGACTTGCATTTTGTGTAATATAAAGGGTATTGATGATAACAAGCCGAAATTAAACGATAAAATGTCGTATGTAGTTGTAACATTTAGATACAAATGTATATGCAGTTAAAAGACATAAACGATTATAGAACGATTGTAATCGACCTTATAACTGTTATAAATGAAAATAGCACTTGTATTGTGTGTAATATGATGGATATTGAAGATAACGAGCCACATGTAAACCATCATATGTCGTATAATGCTGTTACATGTAGTTATAAATGTATATGCAGATAAAAGACATAAACGACAATATATCGACTGTAAACGACGTTATAACGGGTATAGATGAACAAAGGACTTGCATTTTGTGTAATATAAAGGGTATTGATGATAACAAGCCGAAATTAAACGATAAAATATCGTATGTAGTTGTAACTTTTAGATACAAACGTATATGCAGATAAAAGACATAAACGATTATAGAACGAAAATAGCACTTGTATTGTGTGTAATATAATGGATATTGAAGATACCGAGCCACATGTAAACCATCATATGTCGTATAATACTGTTACATGTAGTTATAAAAGTTTATGCAGATAAAAGACATAATCGACAATATATCGACTGTAAACGACGTTATAACGGGTATAGATGAACAAAGGACTTGCATTTTGTGTAATATAAAGGGTATTGATGATAACAAGCCGAAAGTAAACGATAAAATGTCGTATGTAGTTGTAACATTTAGATACAAATGTATATGCAGATAAAAGACATAAACGATTATAGAACGACTGTAAACGTTCTTATAACTGTTATAAATGAAAATAGCACTTGTATTGTGTGTCATATGATGGAATTGACGATAACAAGCCACATGTAAACCATCATATGTCGTATAATGCTGTTACATGTAGTTATAAATGTTTATGCAGATAAAAGACATAAACGACAATATATCGACTGTAAACGACGTTATAACGGGTATAGATGAACAAAGGACTTGCATTTTGTGTAATATAAAGGGTATTGATGATAACAAGCCGAAATAAAACGATAAAATGTCGTATGTAGTTGTAACATTTAGATACAAATGTATATGCAGTTAAAAGACATAAACGATTATAGAACGATTGTAAACGTCCTTATAACTGTTATAAATGAAAATAGCACTTGTATTGTGTGTCATATGATGGAATTGACGATAACAAGCCGCATGTAAACAATCATATGTCGTATAATGCTGTTACATTTAGTTATAAAAGTTTATGCAGATAAAAGACATAAACGACAATATATCGACTGTAAACGACGTTATAACGGGTATAGATGATCAAAGGACTTGCATTTTGTGTAATATAAAGGGTATTGATGATAACAAGCCGAAATTAAACGATAAAATGTCGTATATAGTTGTAACATTTAGATACAAACGTATATGCAGATAAAAGACATAAACGATTATAGAACGACTGTAAACGTCCTTATAACTGTTATAAATGAAAATAGCACTTGTATTGTGTGTCATATGATGGAATTGACGATAAGAAGCCGCATGTAAACAATCATATGTCGTATAATGCTGTTACATTTAGTTAAAAAAGTTTATGCAGATAAAAGACATAAACGACAATATATCGACTGTAAACGACGTTATAACGGGTATAGATGATCAAAGGACTTGCATTTTGTGTAATATAAAGGGTATTGATGATAACAAGCCGAAATTAAACGATAAAATGTCGTATATAGTTGTAACATTTAGATACAAACGTATATGCAGATAAAAGACATAAACGATTATAGAACGACTGTAAACGTCCTTATATCAGTTATAAATGAAAATAACACTTGTATTGTGTGTAATATGATGGATATTGAAGATAACGAGCCACATGTATGCCACCATATGTCGTATAATGCTGTTACATGTAGTTATAAAAGTTTATGCAGATAAAAGACATAAACGACAATATATCGACTGTAAACGACGTTATAACGGGTATAGATGATCAAAGGACTTGCATTTTGTGTAATATAAAGGGTATTGATGATAACAAGCCGAAATTAACCGATAAAATTTCGTATATAGTTGTAACTTTTAGATACAAACGTATATGCAGATAACAGACATAAACGATTATAGAACGGTTGTAAACGTCCTTATAACTGTTATAAATGAAAATAGCACTTGTATTGTGTGTCATATGATGGAATTGACGATAACAAGCCACATGTAAACCATCATATGTCGTATAATGCTGTTACATGTAGTTATAAATGTTTATGCAGATAAAAGACATAAACGACAATATATCGACTGTAAACGACGTTATAACGGGTATAGATGAACAAAGGACTTGCATTTTGTGTAATATAAAGGGTATTGATGATAACAAGCCGAAATTAAACGATAAAATGTCGTATGTAGTTGTAACATTTAGATACAAATGTATATGCAGTTAAAAGACATAAACGATTATAGAACGATTGTAAACGTCCTTATAACTGTTATAAATGGTATTGTGTGTCATATGATGGAATTGACGATAACAAGCGCATGTAAAACAATCATATCTCGTATAATGCTGTTACATTTAGTTATAACAGTTTATGCAGATAAAAGACATAAACGACAATATATCGACTGTAAACGACGTTATAACGGGTATAGATTATCAAAGGACTTGCATTTTGTGTAATATAAAGGGTATTGATGATAACAAGCCGAAATTAAACGATAAAATGTCGTATATACTTGTAACATTTAGATACAAACGTATATGCAGATAAAAGACATAAACGACGGTATTACAACTGTAAACGATCTTAAAACTGTTATAAATGTTCATAGCACTTGCATTTTGTGTAATATAAAGGGTATTGATGATAACAAGCCGAAAAAAAACGATAAAACGTCGTATAGAGTTGTAACACATCGATAAAAATGTATATGCAGATAAAAGACATAAACGACAATATATCGACTGTAAACGACCGTTATAACCGGTATAGATGAACAAAGGACTTGCATTTTGTGTAATATAATGGGTATTGATGATAACAAGCCGAAATTAAACGATAAAATGTCGTATGTAGTTGTAACATTTAGATACAAATGTATATGCAGTTAAAAGACATAAACGATTATAGAACGATTGTAAACGTCCTTATAACTGTTATAAATGAAAATAGCACTTGTATTGTGTGTCATATGATGGAATTGACGATAACAAGCCGCATGTAAACAATCATATGTGGTATAATGCTGTTACATTTAGTTAAAAAAAAGTTTATGCAGATAAAAGACATAAACGACAATATATCGACTGTAAACGACGTTTATAAAGGGGTATAGATGAACAAAGGACTTGCATTTTGTGTAATATAAAGGGTATTGATGATAACAAGCCGAAAGTAAACGATAAAATGTCTGTATGTAGTTGTAACATTTAGATACAAATGTATATGCAGTTAAAAGACATAAACGATTATAGAACGATTGTAAACGTCCTTATAACTGTTATAAATGAAAATAGCACTTGTATTGTGTGTCATATGATGGAATTGACGATAACAAGCCGCATGTAACACACCATATGTCGTATAATGCTGTTACATTTAGGTTATAAAAGTTTATGCAGATAAAAGACATAAACGACAATATATCGACTGTAAACGACGTTATAACGGGTATAGATTATCAAAGGACTTGCATTTTGTGTAATATAAAGGGTATTGATGATAACAAGCCGAAATTAAACGATAAAATGTCGTATATAGTTGTAACATTTAGATACAAACGTATATGCAGATAAAAGACATAAACGATTATAGAACGACTGTAAACGTCCTTATATCAGTTATAAATGAAAATAGCACCTTGTATTGTGTGTAATATGATGGATATTGAAGATAACGAGCCACATGTAAACCATCATATGTCGTATAATGCTGTTACATGTAGTTATAAAAGTTTATGCTGATAAAAGACATAAACTACAATATATCGACTGTAAACGACGTTATAACGGGTATAGATGATCAAAGGACTTGCATTTTGTGTATTATAAAGGGTATTGATGATAACAAGCCGAAATTAAAACGATAAAATGTCGTATATAGTTGTAACATTAAGATACAAACGTATATGCAGATAAAAGACATAAACGATTATAGAACGATTGTAAACGTCCTTATAACTGTTATAAATGAAAATAGCACTTGTATTGTGTGTCATATGATGGAATTGACGATAACAAGCCGCATGTAAACAATCATATGTCGTATAATGCTGTTACATTTAGTTATAAAGTTTATGCAGATAAAAGACATAAACGACAATATATCGACTGTAAACGACGTTATACACGGGTATAGATTATCAAAGGACTTGCATTTTGTGTAATATAAAGGGTATTGATGATAACAAGCCGAAATTAAACGATAAAAATGTCGTATATAGTTGTAACATTTAGATACAAACGTATATGCAGATAAAAGACATAAACGATTATAGAACTACTGTAAACGTCCTTATATCAGTTATAAATGAAAATAGCACTTGTATTGTGTGTAATATGATGGATATTGAAGATAACGAGCCACATGTAAACCATCATATGTCGTATATGCTGTTACATGTAGTTATAAAAGTTTATGCAGATAAAAGACATAAACGACAATATATCGACTGTAAACGACGTTATAACGGGTATAGATGATCAAAGGACTTGCATTTTGTGTAATATAAAGGGTATTGATGATAACAAGCCGAAATTAAACGATAAAATGTCGTATATAGTTGTAACATTTAGATACAAACGTATATGCAGATAAAAGACATAAACGATTATAGAACGACTGTAAACGTCCTTATATCAGTTATAAATGAAAATAACACTTGTATTGTGTGTAATATGATGGATATTGAAGATAACGAGCCACATGTATGCCACCATATGTCGTATAATGCTGTTACATGTAGTTATAAAAGTTTATGCAGATAAAAGACATAAACGACAATATATCGACTGTAAACGACGTTATAACCGGTATAGATGAACAAAGGACTTGCATTTTGTGCAATATAAAGGGTATTGATGATAACAGGCCGAAATTAAACGATAAAATGTCGTATGTAGTTGTAACATTTAGATACAAATGTATGTGCAGTTAAAAGGCATAAACGATTATAGAACGATTGTAAACGTCCTTATAACTGTTATAAATGAAAATAGCACTTGTATTGTGTGTCATATGATGGAATTGACGATAACAAGCCGCATGTAAACAATCATATGTCGTATAATGCTGTTACATTTAGTTAAAAAAGTTTATGCAGATAAAAGACATAAACGACAATATATCGACTGTAAACGACCGTTATAACGGGTATAGATGAACAAAGGACTTGCATTTTGTGTAATATAAAGGGTATTGATGATAACAAGCCGAAAGTAAACGATAAAATGTCGTATGTAGTTGTAACATTTAGATACAAATGTATATGCAGATAAAAGACATAAACGATTATAGAACGACTGTAAACGTTCTTATAACTGTTATAAATGAAAATAGCACTTGTATTGTGTGTCATATGATGGAATTGACGATAACAAGCCACATGTAAAACATCATATGTCGTATAATGCTGTTACATGTAGTTATAAATGTTTATGCAGATAAAAGACATAAACGACAATATATCGACTGTAAACGACGTTATAACGGGTATAGATGAACAAAGGACTTGCATTTTGTGTAATATAAAGGGTATTGATGATAACAAGCCGAAATAAAACGATAAAATGTCGTATGTAGTTGTAACATTTAGATACAAATGTATATGCAGTTAAAAGACATAAACGATTATAGAACGATTGTAAACGTCCTTATAACTGTTATAAATGAAAATAGCACTTGTATTGTGTGTCATATGATGGAATTGACGATAACAAGCCGCATGTAAACAATCATATGTCGTATAATGCTGTTACATTTAGTTATAAAAGTTTATGCAGATAAAAGACATAAACGACAATATATCGACTGTAAACGACGTTATAACGGGTATAGATGATCAAAGGACTTGCATTTTGTGTAATATAAAGGGTATTGATGATAACAAGCCGAAATTAAACGATAAAATGTCGTATATAGTTGTAACATTTAGATACAAACGTATATGCAGATAAAAGACATAAACGATTATAGAACGACTGTAAACGTCCTTATAACTGTTATAATTGAAAATAGCACTTGTATTGTGTGTCATATGATGGAATTGACGATAAGAAGCCGCATGTAAACAATCATATGTCGTATAATGCTGTTACATTTAGTTAAAAAAGTTTATGCAGATAAAAGACATAAACGACAATATATCGACTGTAAACGACGTTATAACGGGTATAGATGATCAAAGGACTTGCATTTTGTGTAATATAAAGGGTATTGATGATAACAAGCCGAAATTAAACGATAAAATGTCGTATATAGTTGTAACATTTAGATACAAACGTATATGCAGATAAAAGACATAAACGATTATAGAACGACTGTAAACGTCCTTATATCAGTTATAAATGAAAATAACACTTGTATTGTGTGTAATATGATGGATATTGAAGATAACGAGCCACATGTATGCCACCATATGTCGTATAATGCTGTTACATGTAGTTATAAAAGTTTATGCAGATAAAAGACATAAACGACAATATATCGACTGTAAACGACGTTATAACGGGTATAGATGATCAAAGGACTTGCATTTTGTGTAATATAAAGGGTATTGATGATAACAAGCCGAAATTAACCGATAAAATTTCGTATATAGTTGTAACTTTTAGATACAAACGTATATGCAGATAAAAGACATAAACGATTATAGAACGACTGTAAACGTCCTTATAACTGTTATAAATGAAAATAGCACTTGTATTGTGTGTCATATGATGGAATTGACGATAACAAGCCACATGTAAACCATCATATGTCGTATAATGCTGTTACATGTAGTTATAAATGTTTATGCAGATAAAAGACATAAACGACAATATATCGACTGTAAACGACGTTATAACGGGTATAGATGAACAAAGGACTTGCATTTTGTGTAATATAAAGGGTATTGATGATAACAAGCCGAAATTAAACGATAAAATGTCGTATGTAGTTGTAACATTTAGATACAAATGTATATGCAGTTAAAAGACATAAACGATTATAGAACGATTGTAAACGTCCTTATAACTGTTATAAATGAAAATAGCACTTGTATTGTGTGTCATATGATGGAATTGACGATAACAAGCCGCATGTAAACAATCATATGTCGTATAATGCTGTTACATTTAGTTATAACAGTTTATGCAGATAAAAGACATAAACGACAATATATCGACTGTAAACGACGTTATAACGGGTATAGATTATCAAAGGACTTGCATTTTGTGTAATATAAAGGGTATTGATGATAACAAGCCGAAATTAAACGATAAAATGTCGTATATACTTGTAACATTTAGATACAAACGTATATGCAGATAAAAGACATAAACGACGGTATTACAACTGTAAACGATCTTAAAACTGTTATAAATGTTCATAGCACTTGCATTTTGTGTAATATAAAGGGTATTGATGATAACAAGCCGAAAAAAACGATAAAACGTCGTATAGGGTTGTAACACATCGATAAAAATGTATATGCAGATAAAAGACATAAACGACAATATATCGACTGTAAACGACGTTATAACCGGTATAGATGAACAAAGGACTTGCATTTTGTGTAATATAATGGGTATTGATGATAACAGGCCGAAATTAAACGATAAAATGTCGTATGTAGTTGTAACATTTAGATACAAATGTATATGCAGTTAAAAGACATAAACGATTATAGAACGATTGTAAACGTCCTTATAACTGTTATAAATGAAAATAGCACTTGTATTGTGTGTCATATGATGGAATTGACGATAACAAGCCGCATGTAAACAATCATATGTGGTATAATGCTGTTACATTTAGTTAAAAAAGTTTATGCAGATAAAAGACATAAACGACAATATATCGACTGTAAACGACGTTATAAAGGGTATAGATGAACAAAGGACTTGCATTTTGTGTAATATAAAGGGTATTGATGATAACAAGCCGAAAGTAAACGATAAAATGTCGTATGTAGTTATAACATTTAGATACAAATGTATATGCAGTTAAAAGCCATAAACGATTATAGAACGATTGTAAACGTCCTTATAACTGTTATAAATGAAAATAGCACTTGTATTGTGTGTCATATGATGGAATTGACGATAACAAGCCGCATGTAAACAACCATATGTCGTATAATGCTGTTACATTTAGTTATAAAAGTTTATGCAGATAAAAGACATAAACGACAATATATCGACTGTAAACGACGTTATAACGGGTATAGATTATCAAAGGACTTGCATTTTGTGTAATATAAAGGGTATTGATGATAACAAGCCGAAATTAAACGATAAAATGTCGTATATAGTTGTAACATTTAGATACAAACGTATATGCAGATAAAAGACATAAACGATTATAGAACGACTGTAAACGTCCTTATATCAGTTATAAATGAAAATAGCACTTGTATTGTGTGTAATATGATGGATATTGAAGATAACGAGCCACATGTAAACCATCATATGTCGTATAATGCTGTTACATGTAGTTATAAAAGTTTATGCTGATAAAAGACATAAACTACAATATATCGACTGTAAACGACGTTAAAAAGGGGTATAGATGATCAAAGGACTTGCATTTTGTGTATTATAAAGGGTATTGATGATAACAAGCCGAAATAAAACGATAAAATGTCGTATGTAGTTGTAACATTTAGATACAAATGTATATGCAGTTAAAAGACATAAACGATTATAGAACGACTGTAAACGTCCTTATAACTGTTATAAATGAAAATAGCACTTGTATTGTGTGTCATATGATGGAATTGACGATAACAAGCCGCATGTAAACAATCATATGTCGTATAATGCTGTTTCATTTAGTTATAAAAGTTTATGCAGATAAAAGACATAAACGACAATATATCGACTGTAAACGACGTTATAACGGGTATAGATGATCAAAGGACTTGCATTTTGTGTAATATAAAGGGTATTGATGATAACAAGCCGAAATTAAACGATAAAATGTCGTATATAGTTGTAACATTTAGATACAAACGTATATGCAGATAAAAGACATAAACGATTATAGAACGACTGTAAACGTCCTTATAACTGTTATAATTGAAAATAGCACTTGTATTGTGTGTCATATGATGGAATTGACGATAAGAAGCCGCATGTAAACAATCATATGTCGTATAATGCTGTTACATTTAGTTATAAAAGTTTATGCAGATAAAAGACATAAACGACAATATATCGACTGTAAACGACGTTATAACGGGTATAGATTATCAAAGGACTTGCATTTTGTGTAATATAAAGGGTATTGATGATAACAAGCCGAAATTAAACGATAAAATGTCGTATATAGTTGTAACATTTAGATACAAACGTATATGCAGATAAAAGACATAAACGATTATAGAACGACTGTAAACGTCCTTATATCAGTTATAAATGAAAATAGCACTTGTATTGTGTGTAATATGATGGATATTGAAGATAACGAGCCACATGTAAACCATCATATGTCGTATAATGCTGTTACATGTAGTTATAAAAGTTTATGCTGATAAAAGACATAAACTACAATATATCGACTGTAAACGACGTTAAAAAGGGGTATAGATGATCAAAGGACTTGCATTTTGTGTATTATAAAGGGTATTGATGATAACAAGCCGAAATTAAACGATAAAATGTCGTATATACTTGTAACATTAAGATACAAACGTATATGCAGATAAAAGACATAAACGATTATAGAACGATTGTAAACGTCCTTATAACTGTTATAAATGAAAATAGCACTTGTATTGTGTGTCATATGATGGAATTGACGATAACAAGCCGCATGTAAACAACCATATGTCGTATAATGCTGTTACATTTAGTTATAAAAGTTTATGCAGATAAAAGACATAAACGACAATATATCGACTGTGAACGACGTTATAACGGGTATAGATTATCAAAGGACTTGCATTTTGTGTAATATAAAGGGTATTGATGATAACAAGCCGAAATTAAACGATAAAATGTCGTATATAGTTGTAACATTTAGATACAAACGTATATGCAGATAAAAGACATAAACGATTATAGAACTACTGTAAACGTCCTTATATCAGTTATAAATGAAAATAGCACTTGTATTGTGTGTAATATGATGGATATTGAAGATAACGAGCCACATGTAAACCATCATATGTCGTATAATGCTGTTACATGTAGTTATAAAAGTTTATGCAGATAAAAGACATAAACGACAATATATCGACTGTAAACGACGTTATAACGGGTATAGATGATCAAAGGACTTGCATTTTGTGTAATATAAAGGGTATTGATGATAACAAGCCGAAATTAAACGATAAAATGTCGTATATAGTTGTAACATTTAGATACAAACGTATATGCAGATAAAAGACATAAACGATTATAGAACGACTGTAAACGTCCTTATATCAGTTATAAATGAAAATAACACTTGTATTGTGTGTAATATGATGGATATTGAAGATAACGAGCCACATGTATGCCACCATATGTCGTATAATGCTGTTACATGTAGTTATAAAAGTTTATGCAGATAAAAGACATAAACGACAATATATCGACTGTAAACGACGTTATAACGGGTATAGATGATCAAAGGACTTGCATTTTGTGTAATATAAAGGGTATTGATGATAACAAGCCGAAATTAACCGATAAAATTTCGTATATAGTTGTAACTTTTAGATACAAACGTATATGCAGATAAAAGACATAAACGATTATAGAACGACTGTAAACGTCCTTATAACTGTTATAAATGAAAATAGCACTTGTATTGTGTGTCATATGATGGAATTGACGATAACAAGCCACATGTAAACCATCATATGTCGTATAATGCTGTTACATGTAGTTATAAATGTTTATGCAGATAAAAGACATAAACGACAATATATCGACTGTAAACGACGTTATAACGGGTATAGATGAACAAAGGACTTGCATTTTGTGTAATATAAAGGGTATTGATGATAACAAGCCGAAATTAAACGATAAAATGTCGTATGTAGTTGTAACATTTAGATACAAATGTATATGCAGTTAAAAGACATAAACGATTATAGAACGGTTGTAAACGTCCTTATAACTGTTATAAATGAAAATAGCACTTGTATTGTGTGTCATATGATGGAATTGACGATAACAAGCCGCATGTAAACAATCATATGTCGTATAATGCTGTTACATTTAGTTATAACAGTTTATGCAGATAAAAGACATAAACGACAATATATCGACTGTAAACGACGTTATAACGGGTATAGATTATCAAAGGACTTGCATTTTGTGTAATATAAAGGGTATTGATGATAACAAGCCGAAATTAAACGATAAAATGTCGTATATACTTGTAACATTTAGATACAAACGTATATGCAGATAAAAGACATAAACGACGGTATTACAACTGTAAACGATCTTAAAACTGTTATAAATGTTCATAGCACTTGCATTTTGTGTAATATAAAGGGTATTGATGATAACAAGCCGAAAAAAACGATAAAACGTCGTATAGGGTTGTAACACATCGATAAAAATGTATATGCAGATAAAAGACATAAACGACAATATATCGACTGTAAACGACGTTATAACCGGTATAGATGAACAAAGGACTTGCATTTTGTGTAATATAATGGGTATTGATGATAACAGGCCGAAATTAAACGATAAAATGTCGTATATACTTGTAACATTAAGATACAAACGTATATGCAGATAAAAGACATAAACGATTATAGAACGATTGTAAACGTCCTTATAACTGTTATAAATGAAAATAGCACTTGTATTGTGTGTCATATGATGGAATTGACGATAACAAGCCGCATGTAAACAACCATATGTCGTATAATGCTGTTACATTTAGTTATAAAAGTTTATGCAGATAAAAGACATAAACGACAATATATCGACTGTAAACGACGTTATAACGGGTATAGATTATCAAAGGACTTGCATTTTGTGTAATATAAAGGGTATTGATGATAACAAGCCGAAATTAAACGATAAAATGTCGTATATAGTTGTAACATTTAGATACAAACGTATATGCAGATAAAAGACATAAACGATTATAGAACGACTGTAAACGTCCTTATATCAGTTATACATGAAAATAGCACTTGTATTGTGTGTAATATGATGGATATTGAAGATAACGAGCCACATGTAAACCATCATATGTCGTATAATGCTGTTACATGTAGTTATAAAAGTTTATGCTGATAAAAGACATAAACGACAATATATCGACTGTAAACGACGTTAAAAAGGGGTATAGATGATCAAAGGACTTGCATTTTGTGTATTATAAAGGGTATTGATGATAACAAGCCGAAATTAAACGATAAAATGTCGTATATACTTGTAACATTAAGATACAACCGTATATGCAGATAAAAGACATAAACGATTATAGAACGATTGTAAACGTCCTTATAACTGTTATAAATGAAAATAGCACTTGTATTGTGTGTCATATGATGGAATTGACGATAACAAGCCGCATGTAAACAACCATATGTCGTATAATGCTGTTACATTTAGTTATAAAAGTTTATGCAGATAAAAGACATAAACGACAATATATCGACTGTAAACGACGTTATAACGGGTATAGATTATCAAAGGACTTGCATTTTGTGTAATATAAAGGGTATTGATGATAACAAGCCGAAATTAAACGATAAAATGTCGTATATAGTTGTAACATTTAGATACAAACGTATATGCAGATAAAAGACATAAACGATTATAGAACTACTGTAAACGTCCTTATATCAGTTATAAATGAAAATAGCACTTGTATTGTGTGTAATATGATGGATATTGAAGATAACGAGCCACATGTAAACCATCATATGTCGTATAATGCTGTTACATGTAGTTATAAAAGTTTATGCTGATAAAAGACATAAACTACAATATATCGACTGTAAACGACGTTAAAAAGGGGTATAGATGATCAAAGGACTTGCATTTTGTGTATTATAAAGGGTATTGATGATAACAAGCCGAAATTAAACGATAAAATGTCGTATAAACTTGTAACATTAAGATACAAACGTATATGCAGATAAAAGACATAAACGATTATAGAACGATTGTAAACGTCCTTATATCAGTTATAAATGAAAATAGCACTTGTATTGTGTGTCATATGATGGAATTGACGATAAGAAGCCGCATGTAAACAATCATATGTCGTATAATGCTGTTACATTTAGTTATAAAAGTTTATGCAGATAAAAGTCATAAACGACAATATATCGACTGTAAACGACGTTATAACGGGTATAGATGAACAAAGGACTTGCATTTTGTGTAATATAAAGGGTATTGATGATAACAAGCCGAAATTAAACGATAAAATGTCGTATGTAGTTGTAACATTTAGATACAAATGTATATGCAGTTAAAAGACATAAATGATTATAGAACGATTGTAAACGTCCTTATAACTTTTATAAATGAAAAAAGCACTTGTATTGTGTGTCATATGATGGAATTGACGATAACAAGCCGCATGTAAACAATCATATGTCGTATAATGCTGTTACATTTAGTTATAAAAGTTTATGCAGATAAAAGACATAAACGACAATATATCGACTGTAAACGACGTTATAACGGGTATAGATTATCAAAGGACTTGCATTTTGTGTAATATAAAGGGTATTGATGATAACAAGCCGAAATTAAACGATAAAATGTCGTATATACTTGTAAAATTTAGATACAAACGTATATGCAGATAAAAGACATAAACGATTATAGAACGACTGTAAACGTCCTTATATCAGTTATAAATGAAAATAACACTTGTATTGTGTGTAATATGATGGATATTGAAGATAACGAGCCACATGTATGCCACCATATGTCGTATAATGCTGTTACATGTAGTTATAAAAGTTTATGCAGATAAAAGACATAAACGACAATATATCGACTGTAAACGACGTTATAACGGGTATAGATGATCAAAGGACTTGCATTTTGTGTAATATAAAGGGTATTGATGATAACAAGCCGAAATTAACCGATAAAATTTCGTATATAGTTGTAACTTTTAGATACAAACGTATATGCAGATAAAGACATAAACGATTATAGAACGACTGTAAACGTCCTTATAACTGTTATAAATGAAAATAGCACTTGTATTGTGTGTCATATGATGGAATTGACGATAACAAGCCACATGTAAACCATCATATGTCGTATAATGCTGTTACATGTAGTTATAAATGTTTATGCAGATAAAAGACATAAACGACAATATATCGACTGTAAACTACGTTATAACGGGTATAGATGAACAAGGACTTGCATTTTGTGTAATATAAAGGGTATTGATGATAACAAGCCGAAATTAAACGATAAAATATCGTATATACTTGTAACATTTAGATACAAACGTATATGCAGATAAAAGACATAAACGACGGTATTACAACTGTAAACGATCCTAAAACTGTTATAAATGTTCATAGCACTTGCATTTTGTGTAATATAAAGGGTATTGATGATAACAAGCCGAAAAAAACGATAAAACGTCGTATAGAGTTGTAACACATCGATAAAAATGTATATGCAGATAAAAGACATAAACGACAATATATCGACTGTAAACGACGTTATAACCGGTATAGATGAACAAAGGACTTGCATTTTGTGTAATATAAAGGGTATTGATGATAACAGGCCGAAATTAAACGATAAAATGTCGTATGTAGTTGTAACATTTAGATACAAATGTATAATGCAGTTAAAAGACATAAACGATTATAGAACGATTGTAAACGTCCTTATAACTGTTATAAATGAAAATAGCACTTGTATTGTGTGTCATATGATGGAATTGACGATAACAAGCCGCATGTAAACAATCATATGTCGTATAATGCTGTTACATTTAGTTAAAATAGTTTATGCAGATAAAAGACATAAACGACAATATATCGACTGTAAACGACGTTATAACGGGTATAGATGAACAAAGGACTTGCATTTTGTGTAATATAAAGGGTATTGATGATAACAAGCCGAAAGTAAACGATAAAATGTCGTATGCAGTTGTAACATTTAAATACAAATGTATATGCAGTTAAAAGACATAAACGATTATAGAACGATTGTAAACGTCCTTATAACTGTTATAAATGAAAATAGCACTTGTATTGTGTGTCATATGAGGAATTGACGATAACAAGCCGCATGTAAACAATCATATGTCGTATAAAGATGTTACATTTAGTTATAAAAGTTTATGCAGATAAAAGACATAAACGACAATATATCGACTGTAAACGACGTTATAACGGGTATAGATTATCAAAGGACTTGCATTTTGTGTAATATAAAGGGTATTGATGATAACAAGCCGAAAAAAACGATAAAACGTCGTATAGAGTTGTAACACATCGATAAAAATGTATATGCAGATAAAAGACATAAACGACAATATATCGACTGTAAACGACGTTATAACCGGTATAGATGAACAAAGGACTTGCATTTTGTGTAATATAAAGGGTATTGATGATAACAGGCCGAAATTAAACGATAAAATGTCGTATGTAGTTGTAACATTTAGATACAAATGTATATGCAGTTAAAAGACATAAACGATTATAGAACGATTGTAAACGTCCTTATAACTGTTATAAATGAAAATAGCACTTGTATTGTGTGTCATATGATGGAATTGACGATAACAAGCCGCATGTAAACAATCATATGTCGTATAATGCTGTTACATTTAGTTATAAAGGTTTATGCAGACAAAAGACATAAACGACAATATATCGACTGTAAACAACGTTATAACGGGTACAGGCGATCAAATTACTTGCATTTTGTGTAATATAAAGGGTATTGATGATAACAAGCCGAAATTAGACGACAAAATGTCGTATATAGTAGTAACATTTAGATACAAATGTATATGCAGATAAAAGACATAAACGATTATAGAACGACTGTAAACGTCCTTATAACTGTTATAAATGAAAATAGCACTTGTATTGTGTGTAATATGTTGGATATTGACGATAACAAGCCGCATGTAAACAATCATATGTCGTGTAATGCTGTTACATTTAGTTATAAAGGTTTATGCAGATAAAAGACATTAACGACAATATATCGACTGTAAACAACGTTATAACGGGTATAGACGATCAATGACTTGCATTTCTTGTAATATAAAGGGTATTGATGATAACAAGCTGAAATTAATCGATAAAATGTCGTACATAGTTGTAACATTTAGATACAAATGTATATGCAGATAAAAGACATAAACGATTATAGAACGACTGTAAACGTCCTTATAACAGATATAAATGAAAATAGCACTTGTATTGTGTGTAATATGATGGATATTGACGATAACAAGCAGCATGTAAACAATCATATGTCGTATAATGCTGTTGCATTTAGTTATAATGGTTTCTGCAGGTAGAAGTCATAAACGGCAATATATCGACTGTAAACGACGTTATAAATGTTATAGATGATCAAATGACTTGCATTTTGTGTAATATAAATGATATTGATGATAACAAGCCGAAATTAAACGATAAAAAGTCGTATATTGTTGTAACATTTAGATACAAATGTATATGCAGATAAAAGACATAAACGATAATAGAACGACTGCAAACGACGTTATCTCGGGTATAATTGATCAAAGGACTTGCATTTTTTGTAATATAATGGGTATTGATGATAACAAGCCGAAATTAAACGATAAAATGTCGTATATTGCTGTAACATTTAGATATTAAGGTATATGCAGATAAAAGACATAAACGATTATAGAACGACTGTAAACGTCTTTATTACAGTTATAAATGAAAATAGCACTTGTATTGTGTGTAATATGATGGATATTGACGTCAACACGCCGCATGTAAGCAATCTTATGTCGTATAATGCTGTTACATTTAGTTATAAAGGTTTATGCAGATAGAAGTCATAAACGGCAATATATCGACTGTAAACGACGTTATAAAGGTTATAGGTGATCAAATGACTTGCATTTTGTGTAATATAAAGGATATTGATTATAACAAGCCGAAATTAAACATTAAAATGTCGTATATAGTTGTAACATTTAGATACAAATGTATATGCAGATAAAATTCATAAACGATTATAGAACGACTGTAAACGTCCTTATAACTGTTATAAATGAAAATAGCACTTGTATTGTGTGTAATATGTTGGATATTGACGATAACAAGCCGCATGTAAACAATCATATGTCGTATAATGCTGTTACATTTAGTTATAAAGGTTTATGCAGATAAAAGACATTAACGACAATATATCGACTGTAAACAACGTTATAACGGGTATAGACGATCAAATGACTTGCATTTCTTGTAATATAAAGGGTATTGATGATAACAAGCTGAAATTAATCGATAAAATGTCGTACATAGTTGTAATATTTAGATAGAAATGTATATGCAGATAAAAGACATAAACGATTATAGAACGACTGTAAAGGTCCTGATAACAATTATAAATGAAAATAGCACTTGTATTGTGTGTAATATGATGGATATTGACGATAACAACCCGCATGTAAACAATCATACGTCGTATAATGCTGTTGCATTTAGTTATAAAGGTTTATGCAGATAAAAGACATAAACGACACTATATCGATTGTAAGCGACGTTATGACGGGTATAGATGATAAAACGACTTGCATTTTGTGTAATATGAAGAGTATTGATGATACAATGCCGAAATTAAACGATAAAATGTCGTATATATTTGTAACATTTAGATAGACATGTATATGCAGATAGAAGACATAAACGTTTATACAACGACTGTAAACGACCTTATAACAGTTATAAAGGAAAAAAGCACTTGCATTGTGTGTAATATGATGGATATTGACGATAACACGACGCATGTAAACAATCATATGTCGTATAATGCTGTTGCATTTAGTTATAAAGGTTTATGCAGATAAAAGACATAAACGACAATATATCGACTTTAAACGACGTTATAAAGGTTATAGATGATCAAAGGACATGCATGTTGTGTAATATAAATGGTATTGATGATAACAAGCCGAAACTAAACGATAAAATGTTGTATATAGTTGTGACAATTAGATACAAATGTATATTCAGATAAAATACATAAACGATTATAGTACGACTGTAAACGTCCTTATAACAGTTATAAATGAAAATAGCACTTGTATTGCGTGTAATATGTTGGATATTGACGATAACAAGCCGCATGTAAACAATCATATGTCGTATAATTCTGTTGCATTTAGTTATAAAGGTTTATGCAGATAAAAGACATAAACGACAATATATCGACTGTAAACGACGTTATAAAGGTTATAGGTGATCAAATGACTTGCATTTTGTGTAATATAAAGGATATTGATGATAACAAGCCGAAATTAAACATTAAAATGTCGTATATAGTTGTAACATTTAGATACAAATGTATATGCAGATAAAAGACATAAACGATTATAGAACGACTGTAATCGTCCTTATAACAGTTATAAATGAAAATATCACTTGTATTGTGTGTAATATGATGGATATTGACGATAACAAGCCGCATGTAAACAATCATATGTCGTATAATGCTGTTACATTTAGTTATAAAGGTTTATGCAGATAAAAGACATAAACGACAATATATCGACTGTAAACAACGTTATAACGGGTAGAGACGATCAAATGACTTGCATTTTGTGCAATATAAAGGGTATTTACGATAACAAGCCGTAATTAATCGATAAAATGTCGTATATAGTTGTAACATTTAGATACAAATGTATATGCAGATAAAAGACATAAACGATTATAGAACGACTGTAAACGTCCTTATTACAGTTATAAATGAAAATAGCACTTGTTTTGTGTGTAATATGATGGATATTGACGATAACAAGCCGCATGTAAAGAATCATATGTCGTATAATGCTGTTGCATTTAGTTATAAAGGTTTATGCAGATAAAAGACATAAACGACAATGTATCGATTGTAAACGACGTTATAACGGATATAGATAATCAAATAACTTGCATTATGTGAAATATAAATGGTATTGATGATAACAAGCCGAAACTAAACGATAAAATGTCGTATATAGTTGTAACATTTAGATACAAATGTATATGCAGATAAAAGACATAAACGATTATAGAACGACTGTAAACGTCCTTATAACAGTTATAAATGAAAATAGCACTTGTATTGTGTGTAATATGTTGGATATTGACGATAACAAGCCGCATGTAAACAATCATATGTCGTATAATGCTGTTACATTTAGTTATAAAGGTTTATGCAGATAAAAGACATAAACGACAATATATCGACTGTAAACAACGTTATAACGGGTAGAGACGATCAAATGACTTGCATTTTGTGTAATATAAAGGATATTGATGATAACAAGCCGAAATTAAACCATAAAATGTCGTATATAGTTGTAACATTTAGATTCAAATGTATATGCAGATAAAAGACATAAACGATTATAGAACGACTGTAAACGTCCTTATTACAGTTATAAATGAAAATAGCACTTGTATTGTGTGTAATATGATGGATATTGACGACAACACGCCGCATGTAAACAATCATATATCGTATAATGCTGTTACATTTAGTTATAAAGGTTTATGCAGATAAAAGACATAAACGACAATATATCGACTGTAAACGACGTTATAAAGGTTATAGATGATCAAAGGACATGCATTTTATGTAATATAAGGGGTATTGATGATAACAAGCCGAAACTGAACAATAAAATGTCGTATATTGTTGTAAACATTTAGATACCAATGTATATGCAGATAAAAGACATAAACGATTATAGAACGACTGTAAACGTCCTTATAACAGTTATAAATGAAAATAGCACTTGTATTGTGTGTAATATGTTGGATATTGACGATAACAAGCCGCATGTAAACAATCATATGTCGTATAATGCGGTTACATTTAGTTATGAAGGTTTATGCAGATAGAATTCATAAACGGCAATATATCGACTGTAAACGACGTTATAAAGGTTATAGGTGATCAAATGACTTGCATTTCGTGTAATATAAAGGATATTGATGATAACAAGCCGAAATTAAACATTAAAATGTCGTATATAGTTGTAACATTTAGATACAAATGTATATGCAGATAAAAGACATAAACGATTATAGAAAGACTGTAAACGTCCTTATAACAGTTATAAATGAAAATAGCACTTGTATTGTGTGTAATATGTTGGATATTGACGATTACAAGCCGCATGTAAACAATCATATGTCGTATAATGCTGTTACATTTAGTTATAAAGGTTTATGCAGATAAAAGACATTAACGACAATATATCGACTGTAAACAACGTTATAACGGGTATAGACGATCAAATGACTTGCATTTTGTGTAATATAAAGGGTATTTATGATAACAAGCCGTAATTAATCGATAAAATGTCGTATATAGTTGTAACATTTAGATACAAATGTATATGCAGATAAAAGACATAAACGATTATAGAACGACTGTAAACGTCCTTATTACAGTTATAAATGAAAATAGCACTTGTATTGTGTGTAATATGATGGATATTGACGATAACAAGCCGCATGTAAAGAATCATATGTCGTATAATGCTGTTGCATTTAGTTATAAAGGTTTATGCAGATAAAAGACATAAACGACAATGTATCGATTGTAAACGACGTTATAACGGATATAGATGATCAAATAACTTGCATTTTGTGAAATATAAAGGGTGTTGATGATAACAAGCCGAAATTAATCGATAAAATGTCGTATATAGTTGTGACATTTAGATACAAATGTATATGCAGATAAAAGACATAAACGATTACAGAACGACTGTAACCGTCCTTATAACAGTTATAAATGAAAATATCACTTGTATTGTGTGCAATCTGATTGGATATTGACGATAACAAGCCGCATGTAAACAATCATATGTCGTATAATGCTGTTACATTTAGTTATAAAAAGTTGATGCAGATAAAAGACATAAACGACAATATATCGACTGTAAACGACGTTATAAAGGTTATAGATGATCAAAGGACATGCATTTTGTGTAATATGAGGGGTATTGATGATAACAAGCCGAAACTGAACAATAAAATGTCGTATATTGTTTGTAACATTTAGATACAAATGTATATGCAGATAAAAGACATAAACGATTATAGAACGACTGTAAACGTCCTTATAACAGTTATAAATGAAAATAGCACTTGTATTGTGTGTAATATGTTGGATATTGACGATAACAAGCCGCATGTAAACAATCATATGTCGTATAATGCTGTTACATTTAGTTATAAAGGTTTATGCAGATAAAAGACATAAACGACAATATATCGACTGTAAACAACGTTATAACGGGTAGAGACGATCAAATGACTTGCATTTTGTGTAATATAAAGGATATTGATGATAACAAGCCGAAATTAAACCATAAAATGTCGTATATAGTTGTAACATTTAGATTCAAATGTATATGCAGATAAAAGACATAAACGATTATAGAACGACTGTAAACGTCCTTATTACAGTTATAAATGAAAATAGCACTTGTATTGTGTGTAATATGATGGATATTGACGACAACACGCCGCATGTAAACAATCATATATCGTATAATGCTGTTACATTTAGTTATAAAGGTTTATGCAGATAAAAGACATAAACGACAATATATCGACTGTAAACGACGTTATAAAGGTTATAGATGTTCAAAGGACATGCATTTTTTGTAATATAAGGGGTATTGATGATAACAAGCCGAAACTGAACAATAAAATGTCGTATATTGTTGTAACATTTAGATACCAATGTATATGCAGATAAAAGACATAAACGATTATAGAACGACTGTAAACGTCCTTATAACAGTTATAAATGAAAATAGCACTTGTATTGTGTGTAATATGTTGGATATTGACGATAACAAGCCGCATGTAAACAATCATATGTCGTATAATGCGGTTACATTTAGTTATGAAGGTTTATGCAGATAGAATTCATAAACGGCAATATATCGACTGTAAACGACGTTATAAAGGTTATAGGTGATCAAATGACTTGCATTTCGTGTAATATAAAGGATATTGATGATAACAAGCCGAAATTAAACATTAAAATGTCGTATATAGTTGTAACATTTAGATACAAATGTATATGCAGATAAAAGACATAAACGATTATAGAAAGACTGTAAACGTCCTTATAACAGTTATAAATGAAAATAGCACTTGTATTGTGTGTAATATGTTGGATATTGACGATTACAAGCCGCATGTAAACAATCATATGTCGTATAATGCTGTTACATTTAGTTATAAAGGTTTATGCAGATAAAAGACATTAACGACAATATATCGACTGTAAACAACGTTATAACGGGTATAGACGATCAAATGACTTGCATTTTGTGTAATATTAAGGGTCTTTATGATAACAAGCCGTAATTAATCGATAAAATGTCGTATATAGTTGTAACATTTAGATACAAATGTATATGCAGATAAAAGACATAAACGATTATAGAACGACTGTAAACGTCCTTATTACAGTTATAAATGAAAATAGCACTTGTATTGTGTGTAATATGATGGATATTGACGATAACAAGCCGCATGTAAAGAATCATATGTCGTATAATGCTGTTGCATTTAGTTATAAAGGTTTATGCAGATAAAAGACATAAACGACAATGTATCGATTGTAAACGACGTTATAACGGATATAGATGATCAAATAACTTGCATTTTGTGAAATATAAAGGGTGTTGATGATAACAAGCCGAAATTAATCGATAAAATGTCGTATATAGTTGTGACATTTAGATACAAATGTATATGCAGATAAAAGACATAAACGATTACAGAACGACTGTAACCGTCCTTATAACAGTTATAAATGAAAATATCACTTGTATTGTGTGCAATCTGATGGATATTGACGATAACAAGCCGCATGTAAACAATCATATGTCGTATAATGCTGTTACATTTAGTTATAAAAAGTTGATGCAGATAAAAGACATAAACGACAATATATCGACTGTAAACGACGTTATAAAGGTTATAGATGATCAAAGGACATGCATTTTGTGTAATATGAGGGGTATTGATGATAACAAGCCGAAACTGAACAATAAAATGTCGTATATTGTTGTAACATTTAGATACAAATGTATATGCAGATAAAAGACATAAACGATTATAGAACGACTGTAAACGTCCTTATAACAGTTATAAATGAAAATAGCACTTGTATTGTGTGTAATATGTTGGATATTGACGATAACAAGCCGCATGTAAACAATCATATGTCGTATAATGCTGTTACATTTAGTTATAAAGGTTTATGCAGATAAAAGACATAAACGACAATATATCGACTGTAAACAACGTTTATAACGGTAGAGACGATCAAATGACTTGCATTTTGTGTAATATAAAGGATATTGATGATAACAAGCCGAAATTAAACCATAAAATGTCGTATATAGTTGTAACATTTAGATTCAAATGTATATGCAGATAAAAGACATAAACGATTATAGAACGACTGTAAACGTCCTTATTACAGTTATAAATGAAAATAGCACTTGTATTGTGTGTAATATGATGGATATTGACGACAACACGCCGCATGTAAACAATCATATATCGTATAATGCTGTTACATTTAGTTATAAAGGTTTATGCAGATAAAAGACATAAACGACAATATATCGACTGTAAACGACGTTATAAAGGTTATAGATGATCAAAGGACATGCATTTTTTGTAATATAAGGGGGTATTGATGATAACAAGCCGAAACTGAACAATAAAATGTCGTATATTGTTGTAACATTTAGATACAAATGTATATGCAGATAAAAGACATAAACGATTATAGAACGACTGTAAACGTCCTTATAACAGTTATAAATGAAAATAGCACTTGTATTGTGTGTAATATGTTGGATATTGACGATAACAAGCTGCATGTAAACAATCATATGTCGTATAATGCGGTTACATTTAGTTATGAAGGTTTATGCAGATAGAATTCATAAACGGCAATATATCGACTGTAAACGACGTTATAAAGGTTATAGGTGATCAAATGACTTGCATTTCGTGTAATATAAAGGATATTGATGATAACAAGCCGAAATTAGACATTAAAATGTCGTATATAGTTGTGAACATTTAGATACAAATGTATATGCAGATAAAAGACATAAACGATTATAGAAAGACTGTTAACGTCCTTATAACAGTTATAAATGAAAATAGCACTTGTATTGTGTGTAATATGTTGGATATTGACGATTACAAGCCGCATGTAAACAATCATATGTCGTATAATGCTGTTACATTTAGTTATAAAGGTTTATGCAGATAAAAGACATTAACGACAATATATCGACTGTAAACAACGTTATAACGGGTATAGACGATCAAATGACTTGCATTTTGTGTAATATAAAGGGTATTTACGATAACAAGCCGTAATTAATCGATAAAATGTCGTATATAGTTGTAACATTTAGATACAAATGTATATGCAGATAAAGACATAAACGATTATAGAACGACTGTAAACGTCCTTATTACAGTTATAAATGAAAATAGCACTTGTATTGTGTGTAATATGATGGATATTGACGATAACAAGCCGCATGTAAACAATCATATGTCGTATAATGCTGTTGCATTTAGTTATAAAGGTTTATGCAGATAAAAGACATAAACGACAATGTATCGATTGTAAACGACGTTATAACGGATATAGATAATCAAATAACTTGCATTTTGTGAAATATAAAGGGTGTTGATGATAACAAGCCGAAATTAATCGATAAAATGTCGTATATAGTTGTGACATTTAGATACAAATGTATATGCAGATAAAAGACATAAACGATTACAGAACGACTGTAACCGTCCTTATAACAGTTATAAATGAAAATATCACTTGTATTGTGTGCAATCTGATGGATATTGACGATAACAAGCCGCATGTAAACAATCATATGTCGTATAATGCTGTTACATTTAGTTATAAAAAGTTGATGCAGATAAAAGACATAAACGACAATATATCGACTGTAAACGACGTTATAAAGGTTATAGATGATCAAAGGACATGCATTTTGTGTAATATGAGGGATATTGATGATAACAAGCCGAAACTGAACATGAAAATGTCGTATATTGTTGTAACATTTAGATACAAATGTATATGCAGATAAAAGACATAAACGATTATAGAACGACTGTAAACGTCCTTATAACAGTTATAAATGAAAATAGCACTTGTATTGTGTGTAATATGTTGGATATTGACGATAACAAGCCGCATGTAAACAATCATATGTCGTATAATGCTGTTACATTTAGTTATAAAGGTTTATGCAGATAGAAGTCATAAACGGCAATATATCGACTGTAAACGACGTTATAAAGGTTATAGGTGATCAAATGACTTGCATTTTGTGTAATATAAAGGATATTGATGATAACAAGCCGAAATTAAACATTAAAATGTCGTATATAGTTGTAACATTTAGATACAAATGTATATGCAGATAAAAAACATAAACGATTATAGAACGACTGTAAACGTCCTTATAACTGTTATAAATGAAAATAGCACTTGTATTGTGTGTAATATGTTGGATATTGACGATAACAAGCCGCATGTAAACAATCATATGTCGTGTAATGCTGTTACATTTAGTTATAAAGGTTTATGCAGATAAAAGACATAAACGACAATATATCGACTGTAAACAACGTTATAACGGGTAGAGACGATCAAATGACTTGCATTTTGTGTAATATAAAGGATATTGATGATAACAAGCCGAAATTAAACCATAAAATGTCGTATATAGTTGTAAGATTTAGATTCAAATGTATATGCAGATAAAAGACATAAACGATTATAGAACGACTGTAAACGTCCTTATTACAGTTATAAATGAAAATAGCACTTGTATTGTGTGTAATATGATGGATATTGACGACAACACGCCGCATGTAAACAATCATATATCGTATAATGCTGTTACATTTAGTTATAAAGGTTTATGCAGATAAAAGACATAAACGACAATATATCGACTGTAAACGACGTTATAAAGGTTATAGATGTTCAAAGGACATGCATTTTTTGTAATATAAGGGGTATTGATGATAACAAGCCGAAACTGAACAATAAAATGTCGTATATTGTTGTAACATTTAGATACCAATGTATATGCAGATAAAAGACATAAACGATTATAGAACGACTGTAAACGTCCTTATAACAGTTATAAATGAAAATAGCACTTGTATTGTGTGTAATATGTTGGATATTGACGATAACAAGCTGCATGTAAACAATCATATGTCGTATAATGCGGTTACATTTAGTTATGAAGGTTTATGCAGATAAAAGACATAAACGGCAATATATCGACTGTAAACGACGTTATAAAGGTTATAGGTGATCAAATGACTTGCATTTCGTGTAATATAAAGGATATTGATGATAACAAGCCGAAATTAGACATTAAAATGTCGTATATAGTTGTAACATTTAGATACAAATGTATATGCAGATAAAAGACATAAACGATTATAGAAAGACTGTAAACGTCCTTATAACAGTTATAAATGAAAATAGCACTTGTATTGTGTGTAATATGTTGGATATTGACGATTACAAGCCGCATGTAAACAATCATATGTCGTATAATGCTGTTACATTTAGTTATAAAGGTTTATGCAGATAAAAGACATTAACGACAATATATCGACTGTAAACAACGTTATAACGGGTATAGACGATCAAATGACTTGCATTTTGTGTAATATAAAGGGTATTTACGATAACAAGCCGTAATTAATCGATAAAATGTCGTATATAGTTGTAACATTTAGATACAAATGTATATGCAGATAAAAGACATAAACGATTATAGAACGACTGTAAACGTCCTTATTACAGTTATAAATGAAAATAGCACTTGTATTGTGTGTAATATGATGGATATTGACGATAACAAGCCGCATGTAAAGAATCATATGTCGTATAATGCTGTTGCATTTCGTTATAAAGGTTTATGCAGATAAAAGACATAAACGACAATGTATCGATTGTAAACGACGTTATAACGGATATAGATAATCAAATAACTTGCATTATGTGAAATATAAAGGGTGTTGATGATAACAAGCCGAAATTAATCGATAAAATGTCGTATATAGTTGTGACATTTAGATACAAATGTATATGCAGATAAAAGACATAAACGATTACAGAACGACTGTAACCGTCCTTATAACAGTTATAAATGAAAATATCACTTGTATTGTGTGCAATCTGATGGATATTGACGATAACAAGCCGCATGTAAACAATCATATGTCGTATAATGCTGTTACATTTAGTTATAAAAAGTTGATGCAGATAAAAGACATAAACGACAATATATCGACTGTAAACGACGTTATAAAGGTTATAGATGATCAAAGGACATGCATTTTGTGTAATATGAGGGATATTGATGATAACAAGCCGAAACTGAACAACAAAATGTCGTATATTGTTGTAACATTTAGATACAAATGTATATGCAGATAAAAGACATAAACGATTATAGAACGACTGTAAACGTCCTTATAACAGTTATAAATGAAAATAGCACTTGTATTGTGTGTAATATGTTGGATATTGACGATAACAAGCCGCATGTAAACAATCATATGTCGTATAATGCTGTTACATTTAGTTATAAAGGTTTATGCAGATAGAAGTCATAAACGGCAATATATCGACTGTAAACGACGTTATAAAGGTTATAGGTGATCAAATGACTTGCATTTTGTGTAATATAAAGGATATTGATGATAACAAGCCGAAATTAAACATTAAAATGTCGTATATAGTTGTAACATTTAGATACAAATGTATATGCAGATAAAAAACATAAACGATTATAGAACGACTGTAAACGTCCTTATAACTGTTATAAATGAAAATAGCACTTGTATTGTGTGTAATATGTTGGATATTGACGATAACAAGCCGCATGTAAACAATCATATGTCGTATAATGCTGTTACATTTAGTTATAAAGGTTTATGCAGATAAAAGACATAAACGACAATATATCGACTGTAAACAACGTTATAACGGGTAGAGACGATCAAATGACTTGCATTTTGTGTAATATAAAGGATATTGATGATAACAAGCCGAAATTAACCGATAAAATGTCGTATATAGTTGTAACATTTAGATACAAATGTATATGCAGATAAAAGACATAAACAATTATAGAACGACTGTAAACGTCCGTATAACAGTTATAAATGAAAATAGCACTTGTATTGTGTGTAATATGTTGGATATTGACGATAACAAGCCGCATGTAAACAATCATATGTCGTATAATGCTGTTACATTTAGTTATAAAGGTTTATGCAGATAAAAGAAATAAACGACAATATATCGACTGTAAACAACGTTATAACGGGTAGAGACGATCAAATGACTTGCATTTTGTGTAATATAAAGGATATTGATGATAACAAGCCGAAATTAAACGATAAAATGTCGTATATAGTTGTAACATTTAGATACAAATGTATATGCAGATAAAAGACATAAACGATTATAGAACGACTGTAAACGTCCATATTACAGTTATAAATGAAAATTGCACTTGTATTGTGTGTAATATGATGGATATTGACGACAACACGCCGCATGTAAACAATCATATGTCGTATAATGCTGTTACATTTAGTTATAAAAAGTTGTTGCAGATAAACGACATAAACGACTATACATCTACTGTAAACGACGTTATCACGGGTACAGTTGATCAAAGGACTTGCATTTTGTGTAATATAAAGGGTATTGATCATAACAAGCCGAAGTTAATCGATAAAATGTCGTATATAGTTGTAACATTTAGATACAAATGTATATGCAGATAAAAGACATAAACGATTATAGAACGAATGTAAGCGTCCTTATTACAGTTATAAATGAAAATAGCACTTGTATTGTGTGTAATATGATGGATATTGACGGCAACACGCCGCATGTAAACAATCATATATCGTATAATGCTGTTAAATTTAGTTATAAAGGTTTATGCAGATAAAAGACATAAACGACAATATATCGACTGTAAACGACGTTATAACGGGTATAGACGATCAAATGACTTGCATTTTGTGTAATATAGGGTATTGATGATAACAAGCCGAAATTAAACGATAAAATGTCGTATATTGCTGTAACATTTTGATGCAAATGTATATGCAGATAAAAGACATAAACGATTATAGAACGACTGTAAACGTCCTTATAACAGATATAAATGAAAATAGCACTTGTATTGTGTGTAATATGATGGATATTGACGATAACAAGCAGCATGTAAACAATCATATGTCGTATAATTCTGTTGCATTTAGTTATAAATGTTTCTGCAGGTAGAAGTCATAAACGGCAATATATCGACTGTAAACGACGTTATAAATGTTATAGATGATCAAATGACTTGCATTTTGTGTAATATAAATGATATTGATGATAACAAGCCGAAATTAAACGATAAAAAGTCGTATATTGTTGTAACATTTAGATACAAATGTATATGCAGATAAAAGACATAAACGATAATAGAACGACTGCAAACGACGTTATCTCGGGTATAATTGATCAAAGGACTTGCATTTTTTGTAATATAATGGGTATTGATGATAACAAGCCGAAATTAAACGATAAAATGTCGTATATTGCTGTAACATTTAGATATTAAGGTATATGCAGATAAAAGACATAAACGATTATAGAACGACTGTAAACGTCCTTATAACTGTTATAAATGAAAATAGCACTTGTATTGTGTGTAATATGTTGGATATTGACGATAACAAGCCGCATGTAAACAATCATATGTCGTGTAATGCTGTTACATTTAGTTATAAAGGTTTATGCAGATAAAAGACATAAACGACAATATATCGACTGTAAACAACGTTATAACGGGTAGAGACGATCAAATGACTTGCATTTTGTGTAATATAAAGGATATTGATGATAACAAGCCGAAATTAATCGATAAAATGTCGTATATAGTTGTAACATTTAGATACAAATGTATATGCAGATAAAAGACATAAACAATTATAGAACGACTGTAAACGTCCGTATAACAGTTATAAATGAAAATAGCACTTGTATTGTGTGTAATATGTTGGATATTGACGATAACAAGCCGCATGTAAACAATCATATGTCGTATAATGCTGTTACATTTAGTTATAAAGGTTTATGCAGATAAAAGAAATAAACGACAATATATCGACTGTAAACAACGTTATAACGGGTAGAGACGATCAAATGACTTGCATTTTGTGTAATATAAAGGATATTGATGATAACAAGCCGAAATTAAACGATAAAATGTCGTATATAGTTGTAACATTTAGATTCAAATGTATATGCAGATAAAAGACATAAACGATTATAGAACGACTGTAAACGTCCATATTACAGTTATAAATGAAAATTGCACTTGTATTGTGTGTAATATGATGGATATTGACGACAACACGCCGCATGTAAACAATCATATGTCGTATAATGCTGTTACATCATAGTTATAAAAAGTTGTTGCAGATAAAAGACTTAAACGACTATACATCTACTGTAAACGACGTTATCACGGGTACAGTTGATCAAAGGACTTGCATTTTGTGTAATATAAAGGGTATTGATCATAACAAGCCGAAGTTAATCGATAAAATGTCGTATATAGTTGTAACATTTAGATACAAATGTATATGCAGATAAAAGACATAAACGATTATAGAACGAATGTAAGCGTCCTTATTACAGTTATAAATGAAAATAGCACTTGTATTGTGTGTAATATGATGGATATTGACGGCAACACGCCGCATGTAAACAATCATATATCGTATAATGCTGTTAAATTTAGTTATAAAGGTTTATGCAGATAAAAGACATAAACGACAATATATCGACTGTAAACGACGTTATAACGGGTATAGACGATCAAATGACTTGCATTTTGTGTAATATAGGGTATTGATGATAACAAGCCGAAATTAAACGATAAAATGTCGTATATTGCTGTAACATTTTGATGCAAATGTATATGCAGATAAAAGACATAAACGATTATAGAACGACTGTAAACGTCCTTATAACAGATATAAATGAAAATAGCACTTGTATTGTGTGTAATATGATGGATATTGACGATAACAAGCAGCATGTAAACAATCATATGTCGTATAATTCTGTTGCATTTAGTTATAAATGTTTCTGCAGGTAGAAGTCATAAACGGCAATATATCGACTGTAAACGACGTTATAAATGTTATAGATGATCAAATGACTTGCATTTTGTGTAATATAAATGATATTGATGATAACAAGCCGAAATTAAACGATAAAAAGTCGTATATTGTTGTAACATTTAGATACAAATGTATATGCAGATAAAAGACATAAACGATAATAGAACGACTGCAAACGACGTTATCTCGGGTATAATTGATCAAAGGACTTGCATTTTTTGTAATATAATGGGTATTGATGATAACAAGCCGAAATTAAACGATAAAATGTCGTATATTGCTGTAACATTTAGATATTAAGGTATATGCAGATAAAAGACATAAACGATTATAGAACGACTGTAAACGTCCTTATAACTGTTATAAATGAAAATAGCACTTGTATTGTGTGTAATATGTTGGATATTGACGATAACAAGCCGCATGTAAACAATCATATGTCGTGTAATGCTGTTACATTTAGTTATAAAGGTTTATGCAGATAAAAGACATAAACGACAATATATCGACTGTAAACAACGTTATAACGGGTAGAGACGATCAAATGACTTGCATTTTGTGTAATATAAAGGATATTGATGATAACAAGCCGAAATTAAACGATAAAATGTCGTATATAGTTGTAACATTTAGATACAAATGTATATGCAGATAAAAGACATAAACAATTATAGAACGACTGTAAACGTCCGTATAACAGTTATAAATGAAAATAGCACTTGTATTGTGTGTAATATGTTGGATATTGACGATAACAAGCCGCATGTAAACAATCATATGTCGTATAATGCTGTTACATTTAGTTATAAAGGTTTATGCAGATAAAAGAAATAAACGACAATATATCGACTGTAAACAACGTTATAACGGGTAGAGACGATCAAATGACTTGCATTTTGTGTAATATAAAGGATATTGATGATAACAAGCCGAAATTAAACGATAAAATGTCGTATATAGTTGTAACATTTAGATTCAAATGTATATGCAGATAAAAGACATAAACGATTATAGAACGACTGTAAACGTCCATATTACAGTTATAAATGAAAATTGCACTTGTATTGTGTGTAATATGATGGATATTGACGACAACACGCCGCATGTAAACAATCATATGTCGTATAATGCTGTTACATCATAGTTATAAAAAGTTGTTGCAGATAAAAGACTTAAACGACTATACATCTACTGTAAACGACGTTATCACGGGTACAGTTGATCAAAGGACTTGCATTTTGTGTAATATAAAGGGTATTGATCATAACAAGCCGAAGTTAATCGATAAAATGTCGTATATAGTTGTAACATTTAGATACAAATGTATATGCAGATAAAAGACATAAACGATTATAGAACGAATGTAAGCGTCCTTATTACAGTTATAAATGAAAATAGCACTTGTATTGTGTGTAATATGATGGATATTGACGGCAACACGCCGCATGTAAACAATCATATATCGTATAATGCTGTTAAATTTAGTTATAAAGGTTTATGCAGATAAAAGACATAAACGACAATATATCGACTGTAAACGACGTTATAACGGGTATAGACGATCAAATGACTTGCATTTTGTGTAATATAGGGTATTGATGATAACAAGCCGAAATTAAACGATAAAATGTCGTATATTGCTGTAACATTTTGATGCAAATGTATATGCAGATAAAAGACATAAACGATTATAGAACGACTGTAAACGTCCTTATAACAGATATAAATGAAAATAGCACTTGTATTGTGTGTAATATGATGGATATTGACGATAACAAGCAGCATGTAAACAATCATATGTCGTATAATTCTGTTGCATTTAGTTATAAATGTTTCTGCAGGTAGAAGTCATAAACGGCAATATATCGACTGTAAACGACGTTATAAATGTTATAGATGATCAAATGACTTGCATTTTGTGTAATATAAATGATATTGATGATAACAAGCCGAAATTAAACGATAAAAAGTCGTATATTGTTGTAACATTTAGATACAAATGTATATGCAGATAAAAGACATAAACGATAATAGAACGACTGCAAACGACGTTATCTCGGGTATAATTGATCAAAGGACTTGCATTTTTTGTAATATAATGGGTATTGATGATAACAAGCCGAAATTAAACGATAAAATGTCGTATATTGCTGTAACATTTAGATATTAAGGTATATGCAGATAAAAGACATAAACGATTATAGAACGACTGTAAACGTCCTTATTACAGTTATAAATGAAAATAGCACTTGTATTGTGTGTAATCTGATGGATATTGACGACAACACGCCGCATGTAAACAATCATATGTCGTATAATGCTGTTACATGTAGTTATAAAAAGTTGATGCAGATAAAAGACATAAACGACAATATATCGACTGTAAACGACGTTATAAAGGTTATAGATGATCAAAGGACATGCATTTTGTGTAATATGAGGGGTATTGATGATAATAAGCCGAAACTGAACGATAAAATGTTGTATATAGTTGTAACATTTAAATACAAATGTATATTCAGATAAAATACATAAACGATTATAGTACGACTGTAAACGTCCTTATAACAGTTATAAATGAAAATAGCACTTGTATTGTGTGTAATATGTTGGATATTGACGGCAACACGCCGCATGTAAACAATCATATGTCGTATAATGCTGTTACATTTAGTTATAAAGGTTTATGCAGACAAAAGACATAAACGACAATATATCGACTGTAAACAACGTTATAACGGGTACAGGCGATCAAATTACTTGCATTTTGTGTAATATAAAGGGTATTGATGATAACAAGCCGAAATTAGACGACAAAATGTCGTATATAGTTGTAACATTTAGATACAAATGTATATGCAGATAAAAGACATAAACGATTATAGAACGACTGTAAACGTCCTTATAACAGTTATAAATGAAAATAGCGCTTATATTGTGTAATATGTTGGATATTGACGATAACAAGCCGCATGTAAACAATCATATGTCGTATAATGCTGTTACATTTAGTTATACATGTTTATGCAGATAGAAGTCATAAACGGCAATATATCGACTGTAAACGACGTTATAAATGTTATAGATGATCGAATGACTTGCATTTTGTGTAATATAAAGGGTATTGGTGATAACAAGCCGAAACTAAACGATAAAATGTCGTATATAGTTGTAATATTTAGATACAAATGTATATGCAGATAAAAGACATAAACGATTAAAGAACGACTGTAAACGTCCTTATAACAGTTATAAATGAAAATAGCACTTGTATTGTGTGTAATATGTTGGATATTGACGATAACAAGCCGCAAGTAAACAATCATATGTCGTATAATGCTGTTACATTTAGTTATAAAGCTTTATGCAGATAAAAGACATAAACGACAATATATCGACTGTAAACAACTTTATAACTGGTATAGACGATCAAATGACTTGAATTTTGTGTAATATAAAGGGTATTGATGATAACAAGCCGAAATTAGACGACAAAATGTCGTATATAGTTGTAACATTTAGACACGTATGTATATGCAGATAAAAGACATAAACGATTATAGAACGACTGTAAACGTCGTTATTACAGTTATAAATGAAAATAGCACTTGTATTGTGTGTAATATGATGGATATTGACGACAACACGCCGCATGTAAAAAATCATATGTCGTATAATGCTGTTGCATTTAGTTATAAAGGTTTATGCAGATAGAAGTCATGAACGGCAATATATCGACTGTAAACGACGTTATAAATGTTATAGATGATCAAATGACTTGCATTTTGTGTAATATAAAGGATATTGATGATAACAAGCCGAAATTAAACGATAAAATGTCGTATATAGTTGTAACATTTTGATACAAATGTATATGCAGATAAAAGACATAAACGATTATAGAACGACTGTAAACGTCCTTATAACAGTTATAAATGAAAATAGCACTTGCATTGTGTGTAATATGATGGATATTGACGATAACAAGCCGCATGTAAACAATCATATGTCGTATAATGCTGTTGTATTTAGTTATAAAGGTTTCTGCAGATAGAAGTCATAAACGGCAATATATCGACTGTAGACGACGTTATAAAGGTTATAGATGATCAAAGGACATGCATTTTGTGTAATATAAAGGGTATTGATGATAACAAGCCGAAACTAAACGATAAAATGTCGTATAAAGTTGTAATATTTAGATACAAATGTACAGGGTGTTTCAAAAATATTTGTCATGGCTTTCAGGGGTTGTTCTACACCTCTGGATCGATGGAGATTTGCGAAAAAAACTTGCCGCAAAATTCGGGAAAGGGTAGCAAATTTTTTTTATTGGCTCGTCGTATTCGTCTTGTTACGTAGGCAAAATGTCTGAGAGGAACCATGGGTCAGAAACGAACCGTTCTCTCACAAATTAACTTTTAATTGGGCCTTACGATTAAAATTTCGCCGATAGTTAAAGCAGAGGCGACGTAAACGAAGCTAGAAAATAGGGCACTGTGTCACCGAACCAGAAGAGAAGTGTAAGTGTTTATACTCTTCTTCCCGGGTGGGCCCTTGAGTGAACCCGACACCGAACGCAGGTCATTGACATTTTCTAGTCTTTTTCTCTCTCTTCAATTATGTTGCCTCTGTTTCAACTATTGGAGCTAGCAAGGGTATCTCATGTGTTTCCTTTCGAAAGGTCGGCGACTCGAAGGCTGTCGTATGGGCGAAATTTTAATCGTAAGGCCCAATTAGAAGTTAATTTGCGAGAGAACGGTTCGTTTCTGACCCATGGTTCCTCTCAGACATTTTGCCTACGTAACAAGACGAATACGATGAGCCAATAAAAAAAATTTGCTACCCTTTCCCGAATTTTGCGGCAAGTTTTTTTCGCAAATCTCCATCGATCCAGAGGTGTAGAACAACCCCTGAAAGCCATGACAAATATTTTTGAAACACCCTGTATATGCAGATAAAAGACATAAACGATTATAGAACGACTGTAAACGTCCTTATAACAGTTATAAATGAAAATAGCACTTGTATTGTGTGTAATATGTTGGATACTGACGATAACAAGCCGCATGTAAACAATCATGTGTCGTATAATGCTGTTACATTTAGTTATAAAGGTTTATGCAGATAAAAGACATAATCGACAATATATCGACTGTAAACAACGTTATATCGGGTATAGGCGATCAAATGACTTGCATTTTGTGTAATATAAAGGATATTGATGATAACAAACCGAAATTAAACGATAAAATGTCGTATAAAGTTGTAATATTTAGATACAAATGTATATGCAGATAAAAGACATAAACGATTATAGAACGACTGTAAACGTCCTTATAACAGTTATAAATGAAAATAGCTCTTGTATTGTGTGTAATATGTTGGATACTGACGATAACAAGCCGCATGTAAACAATCATATGTCGTATAATGCTGTTACATTTAGTTATAAAGGTTTATGCAGATAGAAGACATAATCGACAATATATCGACTGTAAACAACGTTATATCGGGTATAGGCGATCAAATGACTTGCATTTTGTGTAATATAAAGGATATTGATGATAACAAACCGAAATTAAACGATAAAATGTCGTATATTGTTGTAACATTTAGATACAAATGTATATGCAGATAAAAGACATAAACGATTATAGAACGACTGTAAACGTCCTTATTACAGTTATAAATGAAAATAGCACTTGTATTGTGTTTAATATGATGGATATTGACGATAACAAGCCGCATGTAAACAATCATATGTCGTATAATGCTGTTACATTTAGTTATAAAGGTATATGCAGATAAAAGACATAAACGACAATATATCGACTGTAAACAACGTTCTAACGGGTATAGACGATCAAATGACATGCATTTTGTGTAATATAAATGGTATTGATGGTAACAAGCCGAAACTAAACGATAAAATGTCGTATATAGTTGTAACATTTAGATACAAATGTATATGCAGATAAAAGACATAAACGATTATAGAACGACTGTAAACGTCCTTATAACAGTTATAAATGAAAATAGCCCTTGCATTGTGTGTAATATGATGGATATTGACGATAACAAGCCGCATGTAAACAATCATATGTCGTATAATGCTGTTACATTTAGTTATAAATGTTTATGCAGATAAAAGACATAAACGACAATATATCGACTGTAAACAACGTTATAACGGGTATAGACGATCAAATGACTTGCATTTCTTGTAATATAAAGGGTATTGATGATAACAAGATGAAATTAATCGATAAAATGTCGTACATAGTTGTAACATTTAGACACAAATGTTTATGCAGATAAAAGACATAAACGATTATAGAACGACTGTAAACGTCCTTATAACAGTTATAAATGAAAATAGCACTTGTATTGTGTGTAATATGATGGATATTGACGATAACAAGCCGCGTGTAAACAATCATATGTCGTATAATGCTGTTGCATTTAGTTATAAAGGTTTATGCAGATAAAAGTCATAAACGGCAATATATCGACTGTAGACGACGTTATAAATGTTATAGATGATCAAATGACTTGCATTTTGTGTAATATAAAGGATATTGATGATAACAAGCCGAAATTAAACGATAAAATGTCGTATATAGTTGTAACATTTTGATACAAATGTATATGCAGATAAAAGACATGAACGATTATAGAACGACTGTAAACGTCCTTATAACAGTTATAAATGAAAATAGCACTTGCATTGTGTGTAATATGATGGATATTGACGATAACAAGCCGCATGTAAACAATCATATGTCGTATAATGCTGTTGTATTTAGTTATAAAGGTTTCTGCAGATAGAAGTCATAAACGGCAATATATCGACTGTAGACGACGTCATAAAGGTTATAGATGATCAAAGGACATGCATTTTGTGTAATATAAAGGGTATTGATGATAACAAGCCGAAACTAAACGATAAAATGTCGTATAAAGTTGTAATATTTAGATACAAATGTATATGCAGATAAAAGACATAAACGATTATAGAACGACTGTAAACGTCCTTATAACAGTTATAAATGAAAATAGCACTTGTATTGTGTGTAATATGTTGGATACTGACGATAACAAGCCGCATGTAAACAATCATATGTCGTATAATGCTGTTACATTTAGTTATAAAGGTTTATGCAGATAAAGACATAATCGACAATATATCGACTGTAAACAACGTTATATCGGGTATAGGCGATCAAATGACTTGCATTTTGTGTAATATAAAGGATATTGATGATAACAAACCGAAATTAAACGATAAAATGTCGTATATTGTTGTAACATTTAGATACAAATGTATATGCAGATAAAAGACATAAACGATTATAGAACGACTGTAAACGTCCTTATTACAGTTATAAATGAAAATAGCACTTGTATTGTGTGTAATATGATGGATATTGACGATAACAAGCCGCATGTAAACAATCATATGTCGTATAATGCTGTTACATTTAGTTATAAAGGTATATGCAGATAAAAGACATAAACGACAATATATCGACTGTAAACAACGTTCTAACGGGTATAGACGATCAAATGACATGCATTTTGTGTAATATAAATGGTATTGATGGTAACAAGCCGAAACTAAACGATAAAATGTCGTATATAGTTGTAACATTTAGATACAAATGTATATGCAGATAAAAGACATAAACGATTATAGAACGACTGTAAACGTCCTTATAACAGTTATAAATGAAAATAGCACTTGCATTGTGTGTAATATGAAGGATATTGACGATAACAAGCCGCATGTAAACAATCATATGTCGTATAATGCTGTTACATTTAGTTATAAAGGTTTATGCAGATAAAAGACATAAACGACAATATATCGACTGTAAACAACGTTATAACGGGTATAGACGATCAAATGACTTGCATTTTCTGTAATATAAAGGGTATTGATGATAACAAGCCGAAATTAGACGATAAAATGTCTTATATAGTTGTAACATTTAGATACATATGTATATGCAGATAAAAGACATAAACGATTATAGAACAAGTGTATACGTCATTATAACAGTTATAAATGAAAATAGCACTTGTATTGTGTGTAATATGTTGGATATGACGATAACAAGCCCCATGTAAACAATCATATGTCGTATAATGCTGTTACATTTAGTTATAAATGTTTATGCAGATAAAAGACATAAACGACAATATATCGACTGTAAACAACGTTATAACGGGTATAGACGATCAAATGACTTGCATTTCTTGTAATATAAAGGGTATTGATGATAACAAGATGAAATTAATCGATAAAATGTCGTACATAGTTGTAACATTTAGGTACAAATGTTTATGCAGATAAAAGACATAAACGATTATAGAACGACTGTAAACGTCCTTATAACAGTTATAAATGAAAGTAGCACTTGTATTGTGTATAATATGATGGATATTGACGATAACAAGCCGCGTGTAAACAATCATATGTCGTATAATGCTGTTGCATTTAGTTATAAAGGTTTATGCAGATAAAAGTCATAAACGGCAATATATCGACTGTAAACGACGTTATAAAGGTTATAGATGATCAAAAGACATGCATTTTGTGTAATATAAATGGTATTGATGATAACAAGCCGAAACGAAACGATAAAATGTCGTATATAGTTGTAACATTTAGATACAAATGTATATGCAGATAAAAGACATAAACGATTATAGAACGACTGTAAACCTCCTTATAACAGTTATAAATGAAAATAGCACTTGCATTGTGTGTAATATGATGGATATTGACGATAACAAGCCGCATGTAAACAATCATATGTCGTATAATGCTGTTACATTTAGTTATAAAGGTTTATGCAGTTAAAAGACATAAACGACAATATATCGACTGTAAACAACGTTATAACGGGTATAGACGATCAAATAACTTGCATTTTGTGTAATATAAATGGTATTGATGATAACAAGCCGAAATTGGACGACAAAATGTCGCATATAGTTGTAACATTTAGATACATATGTATATGCAGATAAAAGACATAAACGATTATAGAACGACTGTAAACGTCCTTATTACAGTTATAAATGAAAATAGCACTTGTATTGTGTGTAATATGATGGATATTGACGATAACAAGCCGCATGTAAACAATCATATGTCGTATAATGCTGTTACATTTAGTTATAAAGGTTTATGCAGTTAAAAGACATAAACGACAATATATCGACTGTAACCAACGTTATAACGGGTATAGACGATCAAATGACTTGCATTTCTTGTAATATAAAGGGTATTGATGATCACAAGATGAAATTAATCGATAAAATGTCGTACATAGTTGTAACATTTTGATACAAATGTATATGCAGATAAATGACATAAACGATTATAGAACGACTGTAAACGTCCTTATAACAGTTATAAATGAAAATAGCACTTGTATTGTGTGTAATATGTTGGATATTGACGATAACAAGCCGCATGTAAACAATCATATGTCGTATAATGCTGTTACATTTAGTTATAAAGGTTTATGCAGATAAAAGACATAAACGACAATATATCGACTGTAAACAACGTTATAACGGGT
Organism: Cerceris rybyensis; assembly: GCA_910591515.1. NCBI lineage: Eukaryota > Metazoa > Arthropoda > Insecta > Hymenoptera > Crabronidae > Cerceris > Cerceris rybyensis. The sequence goes on from CAJUXP010000111.1 coordinate 81,918, forward strand.
ATAGACGATCAAATAACTTGCATTTTGTGTAATATAAAGGGTATTGATGATAACAAGCCGAAATTGGACGACAAAATGTCGTATATAGTTGTAACATTTAGATACATATGTATATGCAGATAAAAGACATAAACGATTATATAACGACTGTAAACGTCCTTATTACAGTTATAAATGAAAATAGCACTTGTATTGTGTGTAATATGATGGATATTGACGATAACAAGCCGCATGTAAACAATCATATGTCGTATAATGCTGTTGCATTTAGTTATAAAGGTTTATGCAGATAAAAGTCATAAACGTCAATATATCGACTGTAAACGACGTTATAAAGGTTATAGATGATCAAAGGACATGCATTTTGTGTAATATAAATGGTATTGATGGTAACAAGCCGAAACTAAACGATAAAATGTCGTATATAGTTGTAACATTTAGATACAAATTTATATGCAGATAAAAGACATAAACGATTATAGAACGACTGTAAACGTCCTTATAACAGTTATAAATGAAAATAGCACTTGCATTGTGTGTAATATGATGGATATTGACGATAACAAGCCGCATGCAAACAATCGTATGTCGTATAATGCTGTTGCATTTAGTTATAAAGGTTTATGCAGATAAAAGTCATAAACGGCAATATGTCGACTGTAAACGACGTTATAAAGGTTATAGATGATGAAAGGACATGCATTTTGTGTAATATAAATGGTATTGATGATAACAAGCCGAAACTAAACGATAAAATGTCGTATATATTTGTAACATTTAGATACAAATGTATATTCAGATAATAGAGATAAACGATTATAGAACGACTGTAAACGTCCTTATAACAGTTATAAATGAAAATAGCACTTGTATTGTGTGTAATATGTTGGATATTGACGATAACAAGCCGCATGTAAACAATCATATGTCGTATAATGCTGTTACATTTAGTTATAAAGGTTTATGCAGATAAAAGACATAAACGACAATATATCGTCTGTAAACATCGTTATAACGGGTATAGACGATCAAATGACTTGCATTTTGTGTAATATAAAGGATATTGATGATAACAAGCCGAAATTAAACGATAAAATGTCGTATATAGTTGTAACATTTAGATAGAAATGTATATGCAGATAAAAGACATAAACGATTATAGAACGAATGTAAACGTCCTTATAACAGTCATAAATGAAAATAGCACTAGTATTGTGTGTAATATGATGGATATTGACGACAACACGCCGCATGTAAACAATCATATGTCGTATAATGCTGTTGCATTAAGTTATAAAGGTTTATGCAGATAAAAGACATAAACGACACTATATCGACTGTAAACGACGTTATAACGGGTATAGACGATCAAATGACTTGAATTTTGTGTAATATAATGGGTACTGATGATAACAAGCCGAAATTAAACGATAAAATGTCGTATATTGCTGTAACATTTAGATATTAAGGTATATGCAGATAAAAGACATAAACGATTATAGAACGACTGCAAACGTCCTTATTACAGTTATAAATGAAAATAGCACTTTTATTGTGTGTAATATGATGGATATTGCCGACAACACGCCGCATGTAAACAATCATATGTCGTTTAATGCTGTTACATTTAGTTATAAAAAGTTGATGCAGATAAAAGACATAAACGACTATACATCTACTGTAAACGACGTTATCACGGGAACAGTTGATCAAAGGACTTGCATTTTGTGTAATATAAAAGGTATTGATGATAACAAGCCGAAACTAAGCGATAAAATGTCGTATATATTTGTAACATTTAGATACAAATGTATATTCAGATAATAGACATAAACGGTTATAGAACGACTGTAAACGTCCTTATAACAGTTATAAATGAAAATAGCACTTGTATTGTGTGTAATATGTTGGATATTGACGATAACAAGCCGCATGTAAACAATCATATGTCGTATAATGCTGTTACATTTAGTTATAAAGGTTTATGCAGATAAAAGACATAAACGACAATATATCGACTGTAAACAACGTTATAACGGGTATAGACGATCAAATAACTTGCATTTTGTGTAATATAAAGGGTATTGATGATAACAAGCCGAAATTGGACGACAAAATGTCGTATATAGTTGTAACATTTAGATACATATGTATATGCAGATAAAAGACATAAACGATTATAGAACGACTGTAAACGTCCTTATTACAGTTATAAATGAAAATAGCACTTGTATTGTGTGTAATATGATGGATATTGACGATAACAAGCCGCATGTAAACATTCATATGTCGTATAATGCTGTTGCATTTAGTTATAAAGGTTTATGCAGATAAAAGTCATAAACGTCAATATAACGACTGTAAACGACGTTATAAAGGTTATAGATGATCAAAGGACATGCATTTTGTGCAATATAAATGGTATTGATGGTAACAAGCCGAAACTAAACGATAAAATGTCGTATATAGTTGTAACATTTAGATACAAATGTATATGCAGATAAAAGACATAAACGATTATAGAACGACTGTAAACGTCCTTATAACAGTTATAAATGAAAATAGCACTTGCATTGTGTGTAATATGATGGATATTGACGATAACAAGCCGCATGTAAACAATCGTATGTCGTATAATGCTGTTGCATTTAGTAATAAAGGTTTATGCAGATAAAAGTCATAAACGGCAATATGTCGACTGTAAACGACGTTATAAAGGTTATAGATGATGAAAGGACATGCATTTTGTGTAATATAAATGGTATTGATGATAACAAGCCGAAACTAAACGATAAAATGTCGTATATATTTGTAACATTTAGATACAAATGTATATTCAGATAATAGACATAAACGGTTATAGAACGACTGTAAACGTCCTTATAACAGTTATAAATGAAAATAGCACTTGTATTTGTGTAATATGTTGGATATTGACGATAACAAGCCGCATGTAAACAATCATATGTCGTATAATGCTGTTACATTTAGTTATAAAGGTTTATGCAGTTAAAAGACATAAACGACAATATATCGACTGTAAACAACGTTATAACGGGTATAGACGATCAAATAACTTGCATTTTGTGTAATATAAAGGGTATTGATGATAACAAGCCGAAATTGGACGACAAAATGTCGCATATAGTTGTAACATTTAGATACATATGTATATGCAGATAAAAGACATAAACGATTATAGAACGACTGTAAACGTCCTTATTACAGTTATAAATGAAAATAGCACTTGTATTGTGTGTAATATGATGGATATTGACGATAACAAGCCGCATGTAAACAATCATATGTCGTATAATGCTGTTGCATTTAGTTATAAAGGTTTATTCAGATAAAAGGCATAAACGACTATATATCTACTGTAAACGACTTTATCACGGGTATAGTTGATCAAATGACTTGCATTTTGTGTAATATAAAGGGTATTGATGATAACAAGCCGAAATTAAACGATAAAATGTCGTATATTGCTGTAACATTTAGATATTAACCCTAGATCACTAACCTTCGTCGATTCATTGACGCGGATTTGATAAGTATGCCATATTAGTTAACGTATCGTAATAAATAAATACCTACCTTTAATAATAGAAGAAAACATGTTTAAATTTTATTTAAATAAAACCCTTTAACCCCTTTTGTAAATACCGTAGTCGAAGAAACGAAGGTTATTGTTAAGCGTCGAAAAATATGGTTAGTGATCTAGGGTTAATGTATATGCAGATAAAAGACATAAACGATTATAGAACGACTGTAAACGTCCTTATAACAGTTATAAATGAAAATAGCACTTGTATTGTGTGTAATATGATGGATATTGACGATAACAAGCCGCGTGTAAACAATCATATGTCGTATAATGCTGTTGAATTTAGTTATAAATGTTTATGCAGATAAAAGACATAAACGACAATATATCGACTGTAACCAACGTTATAACGGGTATAGACGATCAAATGACTTGCATTTCTTGTAATATAAAGGGTATTGATGATAACAAGATGAAATTAATCGATAAAATGTCGTACATAGTTGTAACATTTTGATACAAATGTTTATGCAGATAAAAGACATAAACGATTATAGAACGACTGTAAACGTCCTTATAACAGTTATAAATGAAAATAGCACTTGTATTGTGTGTAATATGATGGATATTGACGATAACAAGCCGCGTGTAAACAATCATATGTCGTATAATGCTGTTGCATTTAGTTATAAAGGTTTATGCAGATAAAAGTCATAAACGGCAATATGTCGACTGTAAACGACGTTATAAAGGTTATAGATGATGAAAGGACATGCATTTTGTGTAATATAAATGGTATTGATGATAACAAGCCGAAACTAAACGATAAAATGTCGTATATATTTGTAACATTTAGATAGACATGTATATGCAGATAGAAGACATAAACGTTTATAGAACGACTGTAAACGACCTTATAACAGTTATAATGGAAAAAAGCACTTGCATTGTGTGTAATATGATGGATATTGACGATAACAAGCCGCATGTAAACAATCATATGTCGTATAATGCTGTTACATTTAGTTATAAAGGTTTATGCAGATAAAAGACATAAACGACAATATATCGACTGTAAACAACGTTCTAACGGGTATAGACGATCAAATAACTTGCATTTTGTGTAATATAAAGGGTATTGATGATAACAAGCCGAAATTATACGACAAAATGTCGTATATAGTTGTAACATTTAGATACATATGGATATATAGATAAAAGACATAAACGATTATAGAACGACTGTAAACGTCCTTATTACACTTATAAGTGAAAATATCACTTGTATTGTGTGTAATATGATGGATATTGACGACAACACGCCGCATGTAAACAATCATATGTCGTATAATGCTGTTACATTTAGTTATAAAGGTTTTTGCAGATAAAAGACATAAACGACAATATATCGATTGTAAGCGACGTTATGACGGGTATAGATGATAAAACGACTTGCATTTTGTGTAATATGAAGAGTATAGATAATAAAATGCCGAAATTAAACGATAAAATGTCTTATATAGTTGTAACATTTAGATAGACATGTATATGCAGATAGAAGACATAAACGATTATAGAACGACTGTAAACGTCCTTATAACAGTTATAAATGAAAATAGCACTTGCATTGTGTGTAATATGATGGATATTGACGATAACAAGCCGCATGTAAACAATCATATGTCGTATAATGCTGTTACATTTAGTTATAAAGGTTTATGCAGATAAAAGACACAAACGACAATATATCGACAGTAAACAACGTTATAACTGGTATAGACGATCAAATGACTTGCATTTTGTGTAATATAAAGGGTATTGATGATAACAAGCCGAAATTAGACGACAAAATGTCGTATATAGTTGTAACATTCAGACACATATGTATATGCAGATAAAAGACATAAACGATTATAGAACGACTGTAAACGTCCTTATTACAGTTATAAATGAAAATAGCACTTGTATTGTGTGTAATACGATGGATATTGACGACATCACGCCGCATGTAAACAATCATATGTCGTATAATGCTGGTACATTTAGTTATAAAATGTTGATGCAGATAAAAGACATAAACGACAATATATCGACTGTAAACGACGTTATGAAGGTTATAGATGATCAAATGGCTTGCATTTTGTGTAATATAAAGGGTATTGATGATAACAAGCCGAAACTAAACGATAAAATGTCGTATATAGTTGTAACATTTAGATACAAAAGTATATGCAGATAAAAGACATAAACGATTATAGAACGACTGTAAACGTCCTTATAACAGTTATAAATGAAAATAGCACTTGTATTGTGTGTAATATGTTGGATATTGACGATAACATGCCGCATGTAAACAATCATATGTCGTATAATGCTGTTACATTTAGTTATAAAGGTTTATGCAAATAAAAGACACAAACGACAATATATCGACTGTAAACAACGTTATAACGGGTAAAGGCGATCAAATGACTTGCATTTTGTGTAATATAAAGGATATTGATGATAACAAACCGAAATTAAACGATAAAATGTCGTATATTGTTGTAACATTTAGATACAAATGTATATGCAGATAAAAGACATAAACGATTATAGAACGGCTGTAAACGTCCTTATTACAGTTATAAATGAAAATAGCACTTGTATTGTGTGTAATACGATGGATATTGACGACATCACGCCGCATGTAAACAATCATATGTCGTATAATGCTGTTACATTTAGTTATAAAATGTTGATGCAGATAAAAGACATAAACGACAATATATCGTCTGTAAACATCGTTATAACGGGTATAGACGATCAAATGACTTGCATTTTGGGTAATATAAAGGATATTGATGATAACAAGCCGAAATTAAACGATAAAATGTCGTATATAGTTGTAACATTTAGATAGAAATGTATATGCAGATAAAGGACATAAACGATTATAGAACGAATGTAAACGTCCTTATAACAGTCATAAATGAAAATAGCACTTGTATTGTGTGTAATATGTTGGATATTGACGATAACAAGCCGCATGTAAACAATCATATGTCGTATAATGCTGTTACATTTAGTTATAAAGGTTTATGCAGATAAAAGACATAAACGACAATATATCGACTGTAAACAACGTTATAACGGGTATAGACGATCAAATAACTTGCATTTTGTGTAATATAAAGGGTATTGATGATAACAAGCCGAAATTGGACGACAAAATGTCGTATATAGTTGTAACATTTAGATACATATGTATATGCAGATAAAAGACATAAACGATTATATAACGACTGTAAACGTCCTTATTACAGTTATAAATGAAAATAGCACTTGTATTGTGTGTAATATGATGGATATTGACGATAACAAGCCGCATGTAAACAATCATATGTCGTATAATGCTGTTGCATTTAGTTATAAAGGTTTATGCAGATAAAAGTCATAAACGTCAATATATCGACTGTAAACGACGTTATAAAGGTTATAGATGATCAAAGGACATGCATTTTGTGTAATATAAATGGTATTGATGGTAACAAGCCGAAACTAAACGATAAAATGTCGTATATAGTTGTAACATTTAGATACAAATGTATATGCAGATAAAAGACATAAACGATTATAGAACGACTGTAAACGTCCTTATAACAGTTATAAATGAAAATAGCACTTGCATTGTGTGTAATATGATGGATATTGACGATAACAAGCCGCATGCAAACAATCGTATGTCGTATAATGCTGTTGCATTTAGTTATAAAGGTTTATGCAGATAAAAGTCATAAACGGCAATATGTCGACTGTAAACGACGTTATAAAGGTTATAGATGATGAAAGGACATGCATTTTGTGTAATATAAATGGTATTGATGATAACAAGCCGAAACTAAACGATAAAATGTCGTATATATTTGTAACATTTAGATACAAATGTATATTCAGATAATAGAGATAAACGATTATAGAACGACTGTAAACGTCCTTATAACAGTTATAAATGAAAATAGCACTTGTATTGTGTGTAATATGTTGGATATTGACGATAACAAGCCGCATGTAAACAATCATATGTCGTATAATGCTGTTACATTTAGTTATAAAGGTTTATGCAGATAAAAGACATACACGACAATATATCGTCTGTAAACATCGTTATAACGGGTATAGACGATCAAATGACTTGCATTTTGGGTAATATAAAGGATATTGATGATAACAAGCCGAAATTAAACGAAAAAATTGTCGTATATAGTTGTAACATTTAGATAGAAATGTATATGCAGATAAAAGACATAAACGATTATAGAACGAATGTAAACGTCCTTATAACAGTCATAAATGAAAATAGCACTTGTATTGTGTGTAATATGTTGGATATTGACGATAACATGCCGCATGTAAACAATCATATGTCGTATAATGCTGTTACATTTAGTTATAAAGGTTTATGCAAATAAAAGACACAAACGACAATATATCGACTGTAAACAACGTTATAACGGGTAAAGGCGATCAAATGACTTGCATTTTGTGTAATATAAAGGATATTGATGATAACAAACCGAAATTAAACGATAAAATGTCGTATATTGTTGTAACATTTAGATACAAATGTATATGCAGATAAAAGACATAAACGATTATAGAACGGCTGTAAACGTCCTTATTACAGTTATAAATGAAAATAGCACTTGTATTGTGTGTAATACGATGGATATTGACGACATCACGCCGCATGTAAACAATCATATGTCGTATAATGCTGTTACATTTAGTTATAAAATGTTGATGCAGATAAAAGACATAAACGACAATATATCGACTGTAAACGACGTTATAAAGGTTATAGATGATCAAATGGCTTGCATTTTGTGTAATATAAAGGGTATTGATGATAACAAGCCGAAACTAAACGATAAAATGTCGTATATAGTTGTAACATTTAGATACAAAAGTATATGCAGATAAAAGACATAAACGATTATAGAACGACTGTAAACGTCCTTATAACAGTTATAAATGAAAATAGCACTTGTATTGTGTGTAATATGTTGGATATTGACGATAACATGCCGCATGTAAACAATCATATGTCGGATAATGCTGTTACATTTAGTTATAAAGGTTTATGCAAATAAAAGACACAAACGACAATATATCGACTGTAAACAACGTTATAACGGGTAAAGGCGATCAAATGACTTGCATTTTGTGTAATATAAAGGATATTGATGATAACAAACCGAAATTAAACGATAAAATGTCGTATATTGTTGTAACATTTAGATACAAATGTATATGCAGATAAAAGACATAAACGATTATAGAACGGCTGTAAACGTCCTTATTACAGTTATAAATGAAAATAGCACTTGTATTGTGTGTAATATGATGGATATTGACGACAACACGCCGCATGTAAACAATCATATGTCGTATAATGCTGTTACATTTAGTTATAAAGGTTTATGCAGATAAAAGACATAAACGACAATATATCGACTGTAAACGACGTTATAACGGGTATAGACGATCAAATGACTTGCATTTTGTGTAATATAAATGGTATTGATGATAACAAGATGAAATTAATCGATAAAATGTCGTACATAGTTGTAACATTTAGATACAAATGTTTATGCAGATAAAAGACATAAACGATTATAGAACGACTGTAAACGTCCTTATAACAGTTATAAATGAAAATAGTACTTGTATTATGTGTAATATGATGGATATTGACGATAACAAGCCGCGTGTAAACAATCATATGTCGTATAATGCTGTTGCATTTAGTTATAAAGGTTTATGCAGATAAAAGTCATAAACGACAATATATCGACTGTAAACAACGTTCTAACGGGTATAGACGATCAAATAACTTGCATTTTGTGTAACATAATGGGTATTGATGATAACAAGCCGAAATTAAACGATAAAATGTCGTATATTGCTGTAACATTTAGATATTAAGGTATATGCAGATAAAAGACATAAACGATTATAGAACGACTGTAAACGTCCTTATTACAGTTATACATGAAAATAGCACTTGTATTGTTTGTAATATGATGGATATTGCCGACAACACGCCGCATGTAAACAATCATATGTCGTATAATGCTGTTACATTTAGTTATAAAAAGTTGATGCAGTTAAAAGACATAAACGTCTATATATCTACTGTAAACGACGTTATAAGGGTTATAGATGATGAAAGGACATGCATTTTGTGTAATATAAATGGTATTGATGATAACAAGCCGAAACTAAACGATAAAATGTCGTATATATTTGTAACATTTAGATACAAATGTATATTCAGATAATAGACATAAACGATTATAGAACGACTGTAAACGTCCTTATAACAGTTATAAATGAAAATAGCACTTGTATTGTGTGTAATATGTTGGATATTGACGATAACAAGCCGCATGTAAACAATCATATGTCGTATAATGCTGTTACATTTAGTTATAAAGGTTTATGCAGATAAAAGACATAAACGACAATATATCGACTGTAAACAACGTTATAACGGGTATAGACGATCAAATAACTTGCATTTTGTGTAATATAAAGGGTATTGATGATAACAAGCCGAAATTGGACGACAAAATGTCGTATATAGTTGTAACATTTAGATACATATGTATATGCAGATAAAAGACATAAACGATTATATAACGACTGTAATCGTCCTTATTACAGTTATAAATGAAAATAGCACTTGTATTGTGTGTAATATGATGGATATTGACGATAACAAGCCGCATGTAAACAATCATATGTCGTATAATGCTGTTGCATTTAGTTATAAAGGTTTATGGAGATAAAAGTCATAAACGTCAATATATCGACTGTAAACGACGTTATAAAGGTTATAGATGATCAAAGGACATGCATTTTGTGTAATATAAATGGTATTGATGGTAACAAGCCGAAACTAAACGATAAAATGTCGTATATAGTTGTAACATTTAGATACAAATGTATATGCAGATAAAAGACATAAACGATTATAGAACGACTGTAAACGTCCTTATAACAGTTATAAATGAAAATAGCACTTGCATTGTGTGTAATATGATGGATATTGACGATAACAAGCCGCATGCAAACAATCGTATGTCGTATAATGCTGTTGCATTTAGTTATAAAGGTTTATGCAGATAAAAGTCATAAACGGCAATATGTCGACTGTAAACGACGTTATAAAGGTTATAGATGATCAAAGGACATGCATTTTGTGTAATATAAATGGTATTGATGATAACAAGCCGAAACTAAACGATAAAATGTCGTATATA